>PISX010014188.1:0-53891 GCA_004024625.1 Mellivora capensis | reverse complement strand
TCACCACATCTGTATCTTTGGGGTAAATACCCAGTAGCACAATTGCAGGGTCATAGGGAAGCTCTATTTTTAACTTCTTGAGGAATCTCCACACTGTTCTCCAGAGTGGCTGCACCAACTTGCATTCCCACCAACTGTGGAAGAGGGTTCCCCTTTCTCCACATCCTCTCCAACACACGTTGTTTCCTGTCTTGCTAATTTTGGCCATTCTAACTGGTGTGAGGTGGTATCTCAATGTGGTTTTAATTTGAATCTCCCTGATGGCTAATGATGATGAACATGTTTTCATGTGTCTGATAGCCACTTTTATGTCTTCATTGGAGAAGTGTCTGTTCATATCTTCTGCCCATTTTTTGATATGACTATCTGTTTTGCATGTGTTGAGTTTGAGAAGTTCTTTATAGATCCTGGATATCAACCTTTTGTCTGTACTGTCATTTGCAAATATCTTCTCCCATTCCGTGGGTTGCCTCTTTGTTTTGTTGACTGTCTCCTTTGCTGTGCAGAAGCTTTTGATCTTGATGAAGTCCCAAAAGTCCATTTTTGCTTTTGTTTCCTCTGCCTTTGGAGACATATCTTGAAAGAAGTTGCTGTGGCTGATATCAAAGAGGTTACTGCCTATGTTCTCCTCTAGGATTCTGATGGATTCCTGTCTCACATTCAGGTCCTTTATCCATTTCGAGTTTATCTTTGTGTACGGTGTAAGAAAATGGTTGAGTTTCATTCTTCTACATATAGCTGTCCAATTTTGCCACCATTTATTGAAGAGACTGTCTTTTTTCCACTGTATATTTTTTCCTGCTTTGTCAAAGATTATTTGACCATAGAGTTGAGGGTCCATATCTGGGCTCTCTACTCTATTCCATTGGTCTTTGTATCTGTTTTGATGCCAGTACCATGCTGTCTTGGTGATCACAGCTTTGTAGTAAAGCTTGAAATCAGGTAATGAGATGCCACCAGTTTTATTTTTGTTTTTCAACATTTCCTTAGTGATTCGGGGTATCTTCTGATTCCATACAAATTTTAGGATTATTTGCTCCAGCTCTTTGAAAAATACCAGTGGAATTTTGATCGGAATGGCATTAAAAGTATAGATTGCTCTAGGTAGTATAGACATTTTAACAATGGAAAACCACTGTTCTGGCACATGAATTATGGGGTGGTTACACTTGAAGATGGTCCTCATAGGCTTCTGGGATCGTGTCAGACATACTGATGACCCACAATAAACATTATGAAGGTGCCAGAATTGCCTTGACAGAGTATTGAAAAAGGGGGTTAGTAGGCTCAGAGCAGTAGACAAACAAGAGTGCATTATTATGTGAGACCAGAGAACCTACAAGCTGCATAATCCCAAGGGAATGAGAAAAAAAAACAAGTTACTTCACTGAATAGGGAATGCATTAATGAGAGAGCACTGGCACTGCTGAGAATCTGTAGAAAGGCTGTCCTCTGTAGCCAAGGTCAATGGGAGGTTATGTTGCTATGGAGCCAGGCTCACTGCTTTCAATGGGGCATTATGGATGATGGTATTCTGATCCATCAGAGGCCAAGTATTGTACATAATCATCAGAAGCACAATGGATATAATTACTACAACAAGCATAAGCTAGAATGGCAACAAGGGGCTAATGGATCATTGAGTTCCTAAAAGCAAGATAAGCCGACCAGTCAACAAGGACATAGCTTGACTTATATAAATGAAAATGGTCAAAAGCTAATGACAGCTGCCTTATGGAAAGGTCATGATCCTTCTTCCACTTTCTGACCTGAGCCAGTGTGCAGTCCCAGAGCCCATCCATTGAAGAGGAATTTGGAACATTAAAGAAGGACCCTGCAACACCACAGATGGTACATATGATTAGGATTCCCAAAATCTTTCCCCAAAGCAATATACAGCCACATGCTAGATGAATCAATCTAAGGAAAGGAAAATAGCCAGTTCTTTCAAGGACTGCTGGATACAAGACCTGTGTGGTGATAACAAGGGAGCTAAAATTACATAATGACCCAGCTGTTAAAATGGAGACATGAGGAGGGCCATACATGGAGTCTCAGCCCATGCCTACATAAGAGTAAGTGCAATAATTCCAAGGGTGCATACTGTTGTCAAATCCCTAGCCCCTGAGTGCATACCTGGGATGGATGATTGTAGTTGCTGTACAACTTTCCCATAGATCCCCGATCAGCAGAGTAAGATTCACCATGATAGCAATGGCCAAACCCTTGCAATAATCCCCTTTTATCAGCCAAGATAGTAAATCAAAAGCAATACCAAATACCAGGTGGATTATCAAAGATTAGTACCACTGAAAATTTAAAGGATGCACAAGGTAAACCCTGCATAAACCCAGGAGATCACAGCAGATGGCCAGAGACTACCAAAACTTAACCAAGTAGTCGCCCTAATTGCAGCTGGTGTGCCAGATGTGATGTCTTCCCTAGAATAGACCATGTGGCCTGTGGCACTGGTATGTGCCAAATGATCTGATAAATGCATTATTTTCAAATACAGTCAAGAAGGAGAATCAAAAGAAGTTCTCGTTCACATCAGTCCATAGCAGTTCACATTCATTCTCCTGCCTCAACTATGGTCTTTCCTCACTGTCCAAATATAATCTGAAGAGAATTCCATCATTTCAACCCTAGGCAAAATATCACACTCATCTACTATAATGCACCAGTACACCTTTCTATTGGCTAAAAAATTGTAATAAAAAAACAGTACTTGAGATCTTGGACAATAACAAACTAATTCAAGAGACATAAATGGGTGAAAGTACTTCAAAAGGACATTTGTGATTGACTCAACAATATTGGCTGCCCTTCTCTGTGTGAGGATTCCCACGTTAGAGACCTTAGATAAGACGATCTGAGCTACAACTTTTCCAGTGGAAATTTCAACAGCCAGTAGGGTCTTCCCTATGTACTCTTATGCCCTGCCACAGCAACTAGCATTGTTCCAGATAGAAACTGATCCATCCTCTTGGATCCCAGAATGAAGGTGATGTGGACAGACATGATGGACATTGTCCATAATGGACATTGTTGCTGCAAGCCAAAGGGATTTTTAGGTTTGTCTGTTATACTGCATAACTTTGCCTCTCTTTGCCAAATCAGCATCCTTCTGTGATGAAGTCGACAAACAGAATGTTGCTCCCCAAAAGGATTGAAATGAGATACCTACAAGAAAACTTCCCAGCTCTATCCACCATATCATGTGATTAGTTCTGATAAAAATAAGGACTTTCCTATATGCCAAGATGATTGATATAAAATGAATTATAATGTGCCATGAAAATCCATTGATGTGACAGATGATGTTGCAAAGTCATTACAAACAAAAAGGAGCAACATTCCTGGAATCTACAAGGAGTAGAGTTGAGGGGAAATATTGTTAGTTCTCCCAAAAACATGACTTGGGGGAAAAGTTGCTTTATCTGACTGACAAAGAACATATGTCAATACTTTAAAGATTTTTTTCCATATAATAGGACACTATGATTCACTAGGTTCCCATAATCTGGTGAAAACAACTCTTGAAACTATCTTATTCTGTATTCTCTTATTATATATTTCCAACATCACTTTCCAAATTAATATCTATAGCTTATGGTGATTATAAAGAGAGAATGAACCAACACTGATGAAACAACAAGAACATTCTGATCACTTGGCAGTCACATCTCATTACTAATTAATGATTAGCATTCTGATCGAATTAGAGGAAAAGCTTCTTAAAAAATAGTAAAATACATGACATATTTGGCTTTTACTCTTTCATTACCTTCAGCCTTCCTAATTTGATTGCAAACAATTTATCATATAAGGAAAACATTCAAATTTGTGTCTCCAACACTGACAACTTGTCCATGCTCTAGTCCTCGCAAATGTCTGATGTCTTGTCAACACCTCAAGTACATATAAGCAAATTTCATGTAAGCTAAATAGAATCATTTATCTCCCCACCCAAAACCCATCCTACTTCTTTCTTTTCCTGTCATTGGCACTAACCAAATAATAATCTTCCTCTCCTTTCCCTCTTCTTATCCAAAATGGTAACTATCTTCTTATCCAAAATGGTAACTGCCTCTTTCCCTACCACTCCTCACCACTTTCGTCTCACCTAGATTTTTCACTCCCAAATCCCCAGATATCCTCACCAGTTCTATCACCAGTCTCAAAAGAGTTCAGAAGTATGTTAATAGTCTCTAACTACCTCTCTTTTTATAATACATTGGTCCTTAAAATGAATGCCCTTTTCATACCCAGGGCCGGTACACAAGCATGATTGCTGAGTGTTAGATTTCTTTCCTACCGATCAGACCTTAGGACTCAGATATGCAATGCTAAGCCCTGAACATATATGTGACCTACAGGTCAAGTCAAAGAACTTCTACTCTTCTCAGTGGTCTCACCCTGTAAGACCCATCCTAACCTCAGTTCCAGTGAAATGGGTCCTGTTATATTACCAGGGTCTTCTCTTCTCATTTTCTTCCATGGACCTCAGTTCTTTCCCATTCCTCTGCTATGTATTTAGACATCAGCCAGAATCTCACCATTGACCTTGCCATATCTAGATTTCATATTGTTAGACCCAGTCCACGTGCGTGGATGTTCTGACAATAGACACCACTTCTGATATCATTTTAAGACTATTGTTTCACTTGATATTTCTCAAACATCTCCAGTTTTTTACTGTATTGATTTTCTATGGCTGCTATAACAGTTTAAGACAAAGCTACATCTGTATATTACCTCACAGTTCTGTTGGTTTCAAGTCCAGGTTGGCTTGACTGGAATTCACAGGCTGAAATCAAAGTTTTGACTGTCTAGACTTATCAGAAAATTCTGGAGAAAACCCAGTGCATTCAGGAAATTAGTAGAATTCAGTTCCTTGAGGTTGTAGGACTAAGGTCCCCATCTCCTTGCTGACTGTTACCTGGAAGCCACACTTAACCCAGAAGCTCCCTGCATTCTTCCTCACATTGTCCTCTCTCTCTCTTCCTAGCTGTGGAACAATGAGTATCTTTCATACCTTAAATCTCTCTGACTTTACTTCTACCACATCTCTTGTGTCTCCTTTTCTGCCTTCATCTTCTGTATTCCTCTTCTGTTGATGCACCCGGAAAATCCAGAATAATCTCCCTATCTTGAAGTCTGTTGATAAGTTCCTTAATTCCATCTATAAACTCCCCTCACAGAAGTGTCTAAACTAAGTGCCAAACAGTGCATAGATTATGGGATTAGTGGGATAGCCAAGGGATAGGATTCTTGGGGGGACATCTCTAGAATTCTCTCTACCACCAATACTCTCCAGAAACATTGAACCAGAAAGACTCAGGAGCCTACGACCAAGCACAGTGAGGTCAGAGAGAAAGCAGGAGATGGAAAACAGAGAGATAGGAAAGGTCTTCTCCTGAATGATCCCAGACACCTCCATCCACTCCACTCCCAGAACATTGGAAGTTAGGTTTAGACACCAGCAAAGGAATGGAGAATTTCTTCCTGGAGAAACTAACTAGCACAACAAAGAAGACCCACTGATGTTTGAGGGGTCCCCAGTGAACTAGTTATTCCACACCAATCACTCTACAGGGAAGCTCAACAGGCAACAGCCCTAGCCATGCACTCAGAGTATCCAAACAACTTGTTAAGTCTCCCTGTCAAATATGATCACAAGGATGATAGATATAAAGGAGGGCATATGTTGCCATGAGCATGGGTGTCATACTGCAACTAATGAATCATTGAACACTACATCAAAAACTAATGATAATATATGTTGGCTACTGAAGATAATAAAAAAAAGAATATTTTATAGCTAATATATGTTGGCTAACTGAAGATAACAATAAAAAAAGAATATTTTATAGCTGAAACAACATTGAAAAGAAAGAAAAGAAAGAAAGAAAGAAAGAAAGAAAGAAAGAAAGAAAGAAAGAAAGAAAGAAAGAAAAAGAAATTAATTATACAGTCTTCAGGACCTAGCTCACATCTCTTTTTTCCAATAACCTCCCTGCCCTCCTTAGGTACAAAGAGCATCTCCACAAGTACAACCAGCACTCTAATTCCTGTCTGTAACTCCCTTAAGATTTCTCTCTCTCTTCACTTCTATCAATGCCATACTCCTTTTTCACCAAGCTGTAAGCTTCTAAATATCTATTAAACTTATTTACTTCAAAAATTTCTCATTCAGTTCTTTGAACAGTAACATCAAGAAACGTTTCTTGAATCGGGGCGCCTGGGTGACTCAGTGGGTTAAAGCCTCTGCTTTCGGCTCAGGTCATGATCCCAGGGTCCTGGGATTGAGCCCCACATCGAGCTCTCTGCTCCGTGGAGAGCCTGCTTCCTCCTCTCTCTCCCTGCCTGCCTCTCTTGCCTACTTGTAATCTCTGTCTGTCAAATAAATAAATAAATAAATCTAAAAAAAAAAAAAAAGAAAAGAAATGTTTCTTGAATCACATACTATAAAAAAAAAAAGTCAACGAGGTATCTTTTATCTTACATTAGATTGTGAGCCCTTTGAGCGCAAGCACCTTCTCACATTCCTTTTCTTCCCCAACCTATAGCACAGTGCATGGCACTCATGGGATATTTGTAAATGAATGAGTCCACAAAAAACACGTGTCTAGTGCTCTATTGTTTCCTGGAGATTTACATTCAATCTCAGATGACTTATCATAATATCTGTCAATAATATCTGTCATTGGGGCACCTGGGTGGCTCAGTGGGTTAAAGCTTCTGCCTTTGGCTTGTGTCATGATCCCAGGGTCCTGGGATAGAGCCCTGAGTCGGGCTCTCTGTTCAGCAGGGAACCTGCTTCCTCCTCTCTCTCTGCCTGCCTCTCCGCCTACTTGTGATCTCTGTCAAACAAATAAATAAAATCTTTAAAATAATAGTAATAATAATAATACCTGTCCTAATATCTGCTCACATTTATTGAGCACTGTTTTAAGCCCTCACAGCACATAGAGACAAATTTATTATCATCCCATTTACAATTAGGAACTTAGGTACAGAAAGATTAAGGTTAAAGGTTAAAAAGAAGTAAGTTGAGATTTGAATATTGACAGCCTGAATCCTGAGCTTTTGTTCTTTATCCATATCCTCCACTGACTCACTATTCAACATATAAACCAAAACAAACATCCCATTTTATAGGAAACTGAGATCATTTGGCAAGTCTTCTAACTCAGGATCTTGAGTCATCTCTCTCGTCTTATTGTTTCCCATAGATACTTAGTGTATCAATGAGCAAATAAAGATGAGATCTACGAACACAGAGATTTTGGTCTATTGTGTTCACTGCTATAATCCACCACCTAAACCAGTGCACTTATCAATGTCAATGATTTGAATAAATGGTCATTTGGTAGTGAATAACATTAGTAAATATCTCTTGGATCAAGTCAACTCTGAAAAAACTGCCCATCAAGTTTCTAGGTCCTGTAAGGTGAGACCTATACTCTCGAAACCCACAGAATTACAGCAGTCAGGATACTTGGAATAAATAGCTCCTTATCAGTGCAGTTTTCTAGGAGGAGGGTGAACATGCAACCACAGAAACATCATCTTGCTGTAGTTATGACAAACCTTATATAAAAAGGGGGAAAATACATGTATATATATGACAAAGTAGGAAATAAAGTAATTATCTGGAAATTTAGAAGAAATGAAAAATCATTTGCCTCAAATATAGTGATTTCCTAGGTAAAAGTCCTGTCATTAACTTTTTAAAATTATCTGATTGGTTTATCATTCCTCTTCTATGTGCGTAGAAGAGTCCTGGCTGGAGGTTTGCTCGCATTCAGAGCCCCTTCCTCTCCCATGCAAGTGATAACTGACTTCAAGCAGCTTTATCATCTGTGCACTTTCTCCAACTGGTCTTCACTCATTGTGTTTGTGAAAGGTTCTGAAAGGTTCTCTGTCCGATGCCCACATAATATGGGCATTGTCTCCTTCCATATCTTGTTTCTGCTCTTTGAGTCCTGCAGTAGTAGAATATGATGCTTTAAAAAAAAAAAAAGAATATGATTCTTTTGCAGCACTAAAACACACTTAATCAAATAGAGATCTATTTTATAATACAAGTAACAGTTGTATGAAATAACTTCACCTCCAAGGTGAGGTGCCTTTTCTACAATGCTCCCCAGCTCCATCAACATTCCATTGAGCTACCTATTGAGAGAGAATGGCTTCCTATTGTTAAAGTTACTGCAGCTTCTTATGCTCTCTCTTACCTACAGCACATTCTTTAAAGGTCTGTGCTAACCATTTGCCAGGCTGCCATCAGGCTGCCTTGGTGAAGATGAATTTCATAAACTTAGTCACTAATCTCAATCTCTTTCTCTCATAAAGTAGCCCGACTACAAATTCTTTTTTAACTGACAAACAATAAATATCTACATTGTGCAAAAAGACTTCTGACTCAGTTATCTTTACGTTAAAGAAATTTATAGAAATACAGAAATACAAACCTTTTTTAAATCATGGCCAATTATATAATTTCCCAACAATGTGTATCCTTTACCTGCCAGTATTTTTTTTGTTTCTATTTATTCTATTCACGAAGGAAAGAAATAACTGCATTGATGCCCTTTACTCTCCCTAAAGGAAATGTAATGCCCAAGTAAGGAAAAAAGAAAAATTCTTCAAGAAGAGAAATTCTATATCAGAAGCTCAGCTGTAACTTAAGGTTCACCAAGATACTCACATATGTTTGAAACCCTATTGACAAAAGTGGGAGTAAATCTAACAAAGAAACTCCCACATAATTCTAAATCTTAATGTTTGTTTTGTTCAACTTAATCATTGTTGGCTTTTGCAATGGGCATTGGCTATTTCTAGTTTATATTTAAACATGTAGAGGGAATAAGATGCAAAGTGCAAAGCTCTTGGGAATTTTCTTTTCATCCATATCTCAAGTTTTCCTACAAGTGAGAAAATAGGGAGGGTCTACATTTTTTTGAAAAGCATTACATCTGTAAATATCTCCTCCCATTCTGTGGGTTGCCTCTTTGTTTTGTTAACTGTTTCCTTTGCTGTGAAGAAGCTTTTTATCTTGATGAAATCCCAAAAGTTATTTTCACTTTTGTTTTCCTTGCCTTTGGTGACAAGGCAAAGAAAGAGGTTGTCCTGAAAGAAGTTGCTGTGGCCAAAGTCTAAGAGGTTACTGCCTATGTTCTTCTCTAGGATTTTTTTAAATATAATATAATTTTTTTTCAGTGTTCCAAAATTCATTGTTTATGCACCACACCCAGTGCTCTATGCAATCTTGTCTCACATTGAGGTCTTTCATCCATTTCGAGTTTATCTTTGTGTATGGTTTAAGAGAATGCTCAAGTTTCATTCTTCTGCATATAGCTGTGCAATTTTCCCAGCACCATTTATTGAAAAGACTGTCTTTTTTCCATTGGATATTTTTTCCTGCTCTGTTGAAAATTATTTGACCATGGAGTTCAGGGTCCATATCTGGGCTTTCTATTCTGTTCCATTGGTATATGTGTCTGTTTTTGTGCCCTATATCAAAAACTAATGATGTGCTGTATGGTGAATAACATAACATAATAAAAAATGAATAAATAAAAATTTAAAAAATAAAACTGATTGGCATTTAGCAAAAAGAAAGAGAGAAAGAAAAAGAAAAGAAAAGGCATTATATTACCAGAAAAAGACGTTTGTTAAGTAAGACCAGCTTTGTGCCAGACACTAGGTTGAGATCTGGGGATATAAAACTGAGTACAATGTGTTCTCTGTGCATGATCTAGTGGAAAAGGTGAAACTCAGCTCTGACACAATGCAGTCACTACCCTATAATCATTTTCAAAGTTTTGTAGGAACATAACTTTGGGAGCTCTTGCTCTTCCCAGATGGTGGAGAGGCACAGGCAAAGAGGCTATGCAGCTTTTGCCCTGGAGAATGAGTATAATTTTCTCAAGCAGTGAGACAGTCCTTCTCAAACCCAAATCCAAAAAGGAAAGAAGTTAAGAAAGAATGAATGAAAGGAAGGAGGAATAGAGAAAGGCGGCAGGGAATATTTTGCTTTTATCTAAATTGCTTACTCATTCTAGGCTGATTTTCTCATAATAAAATCACATAATTGGAATTTAGAAAATATTCTGTCAAACTGACCACTTAATATCACCTAATCAACAGAAAATAATGCTGAGGAAAAAAGCATCTTAAACAAAGTCTTATTTTTATTTCCAAAGAATGCAATCAATCTGCTATTTGATATATTTTTTATAAAGTTGCCCTTACGGAAAGATCTGGCTAGATATTCCAATGATATCACAAGATGAGTGGTCTCAGTGAAACAAGATGATGGCTGGAGTTGGTCTCTCCACCCCAAAGGCTCTGATGACTTTCTGACGATCCCTCTGACTCATAACACCAAAATAATTCAAGCTTTGATATTTATTTATAACCTCAAAAATGCCTTGAAGACTCATAAGCCAGGCTATTCTATTATTTTAGTAATTATGGCAATCAGAACTAACCTTAAATGCCCAGCATAGCACAGCAGCTCAAAACTTCGAAATCTGGGGCGCCTGGGTGGTTCGGTGGGTTAAATCCTCTGCCTTCAGCTCAGGTCATGATCCCAGGGTCCTGGAATAAAGCCCCTCATCAAGCTCTCTCTTCAGCCGGGAGCCTGCTTCCTCCTCTCTCTCTCTCTCTCTCTCTGCCTGCCTCTCTGCCTATTTGTGATCTCTGTCAAATAAATAAATAAAATCTTTAAAAAAAAAAAAAACAACTTTGAAATCTACAAAGGCAAGAAGAGGAAAGTCATAAGAGGAAACAAAACAAGAATTGGACCAGTTTGGCTTTTTACCATTCCTGATTATGCCACTGTCCCAGTTACATTCTGACATCAGTGATTGGAAGAGTAGAAAATTCAGTCATACAGTGACCTAGTTAACATCCCCAGCTAGACTAGGTTGAATGAGAAGGTCATGCATGGTGGTGACAGTCATGTTTCCACTAACTTTCTGTGGTTGTCGCTTAAATAAACAGAAACAAAAGCCTTCACAGAAGCTACTACTACACATTAATTTTTTATTTAAAAATTTTGGTAATTGTAAATATAATATATGATCATTGAAGAAATTTTGGAAAACATATAAAAAAGAAACAAGAAAATATCCAGAGATACTGAAGAAGACTGCAGAAAGATTTTATCCTATTTATTACAGGGAAATATTATTTGGAAGTAATTTTATTTTTTTATTTTTTAATTTATTTTATTGAAATTCAATTAATTAACATGTAGTATATTGTTAGTTTCAGAGATAGAGTTCAGTGATTCAGCAGCTGCATGTAACACTCAAGAGGTGGGTGGAGGAACGGAAGTGTTGTTTTAATGATTATAGTTTTTATGTATTATTCCATGGTCTATGTTAATATTATTTATTTTTAAAAATGAAGATGATTCCCAAATTTTTCTTTTTTTTCACATTTAAATTTATTTTCAGTGTTCCAGAATTCATTGTTTATGCACCTCACCCAGTGCTCCATACAATATGTGCCCTCCTTAATACCCACCACCAGGTTCACCCAGCCTCCCACTCCCCTCCCCTCCAAAACCCGCAGTTTGTTTCTCAGAGTCCACAGTCTCTCATGGTTTGTCTCCCCCTCCAATTTCCCCTAACTCACTTCTCCTCTCCTTCTCCCAATGTCCTCCATATCATTCCCTATGCTCCACTGCTCATATGGCAATTCAGTAATGTGGCAGGATACAAAATCAATATACAGAAATCTGTTGCTTTCTTATACACTAACAATGAAAATATAGAAAAGGAAATTAGAGAGGATTCCATTTACTATAGCACCAAGAACTATAAGATACCAGGGAATAAACCTAACTAAAGAGGTAAAGGATCTGTATTTAAGGAACTACAGAACACTCATGGAAGAAACTGAAGAAGACACAAAAAGATGGAAGAACACTCCATGCTTATGATCAGAAAAATAAACGTTGTTAAAATGTCTATACTGCCTAGAGTGATCTATACTTTCAATGTCATCCCAATCAAAATTCCACCGGCATTTTTCAAAGAGCTGGAACAAACGATCCTAAAATTTGTATGGAACCAGAAGAGACCCTGAATTGCTAAGAAAATGTCAAGAAAGAAAAATAAAACTGGGGGCACCACATTGCCTGATTTCAAGCTTTATTACAAAGCTGTGATCACCAAGATATCATGGTACTGGCACAAAAACAGACACATAGACCAGTGGAATAGAGTAGAGAGCACAGATATGGACCCTCAACTCTATGGTCAAATAATCTTCAACAAAGCAGAAAAAAATATACAATGGAAAAAAGACAGTCTCTTCAATAAATGGTGCTGGGAAAATTGGACAGCTATGTATAGAAGAATGAAAGTTGACCATTCTCTTACACCATACACAAAGATAAACTCTAAATGGATAAAAGACCTCAACGTAAGGCAGGAATCTATCAAAATCCTACAGGAGAACATAGGCAGTAACCTCTTCGACATAGGCCACAGCAACTTCTTTCAAAACATGTTCCCAAAGGCAAAGGAAGCAAAAGCAAAAATGAACTTTTGGGCCCTCATCAAGATCAAAAGCTTCTGCACAGCAAAGGAAACAGTCAAAAAAACAAAGAGGCAACACACGGAATAGGAGAAAATATTTACAAATGACACTACAAACAAAGGGCTGATACCCAAGATCTATAAAGAACTCCTCAAACTCAACACATACAACACAGATAATCATGTTAAAAAATGGGCAAAAGACATGAACAGTCACTTCTCCAAAGAAGACATACAAATGGCTAACAGACACATGAAAAAATGTTCATCATCACTGGCCATCAAGGAGACTCAAATCAAAACCACATTGAGATACCACCTCACACCAGTTAGAATGGCCAAAATTAACAAGTCAGTAAACAATGTGTGTTAGAGACGATGTGGAGAAAGGGGAACCCTCTTGCACTTTCTTGGTGGGAATGCAAGCTGGTGCAGCCACTTTGGAAAACAGTGTGCAGATTCCCTAAGAAATTAAAAATAGAGCTACCCTATGACCCTGCAATTGCACTACTGGGTATTTACCCCAAAGATACAGATGTAGTGAAAAGAAGGACCATCTGTATCCCAGTGTTTGTAGCAGCAATGGCCACAGTCACTAAACTGTGGAAAGAACCAAGATACCTTTCAACAGACAAATAGATAAAGAAGATATAGTCCATATATACTGTGGAGAATAGTATTATGCATCCATCAGAAAGGATGAATACTCAGCTCTTGTATCAACATGGATGGGACTGGAAAAGATTATGCTGATTTCCAACTTTTTCTATAGTAACTTGTGCTAAAATGAATGTCCTAATTTTAACCACCTATATATTGACCTTTGTCTGCGTCTCTACTTATTTCTCTGTGATAGATTCCTAAAAGGAAAATTACTAAGTAAAACAATAGAAAACTTTATTCTTCTTAATACATATGGCCAAATTGCTTTGTATGGTATATCAGTTAACCACATACCACTTAATGCTTCAACCAGCATAAAATAGTATAGTCTCTACAAAGTCTCACCAGTATTAAATAATGTTTTTATTTTTTGCTGATTTCACAAATGAAAATTTACAATTTTTTACATGCATTGCCATGATTGATAGTGGATTGAAAATTTTCTTGTAGTTATTCACAATTAGCATTTCTATCATATCTCTTTGCCCATCTTTTAGGGTATTTGTATTTTAATCATTGATTTAGAAAAATTCTATATGTTGGGAACTGTAACATTCATATTTCTTACAGGTATCTCAGTTTGTAATTTGTCTTTAATTTTGGTTACTATGAAATGTGAAGTCTATGTTAGTTTTATATAAAAATCAAATATGTTGATTATTTAAATCAATTTACTAATGTTTTTATGAATGGAAAGTCTCCCTATCTTGAAATCAGGCTAAAAAATTAGGAAAAAAAAAAAACCATAAGTGATGATCTTTATAATTAGCTTTTTGATCTAGAGAGACTGAAAATCTTAGCCATTTAATAGGATTTTAATATATAACCCTTACTATCATAATATGAATATTTAGTCTTAAGAGATCTTGTTTTATGGGACGCCTGGGTGGCTCAGTCCATTAAGTGTCTGCCTTCAGCTCAGGTCATGATCCCAGGATCCTGGGATCCAGTCCCACATTGGGCTCCTTGCTCAGCAGGGAGCCTGCTTCTCCCTCTGCCTGCTCTGCCTGCCACTTCCCCTGCTTGTGCATGCTGCTTTCTCTCTGACAAATAAATAAATAAAATATTTTTTGAAACTATCTTGTTTTATGTTTTTATTTTCTATGCTTTCTTGCTATTCTTCTGTTTCTATAGAATTTTTTTGTACTTCAATCATTTGAAAGTTACAAATTGTGCTTATTTTTGTTTACAGATTTTTATCATTAAGGTATCTAACTTTCTTTAACCATTATTCCCAGGCTAACATCATTAAGAATGAAATAGGATTTTTTTACTATTATTTTTACTATATTTACAATACAAACTAGGGATTTTAGCCTACTAGAACTTTCCTTCCACCCTATCAAAATTTCCAGCATACTTTAGAACAACTTAAGGTTGAAATTGTATTTTTTAGTATTATATAACTTCTGTTTCAAGAATACATTTGCATTCAGTTTTTCAACCTCAATCTATGCCATGAGAATTCACTCAGTGATTATGACAAGAAATTATACTGATTAGGTAACCTTTCTTATAATTAGGTATTCCATATAATTTTAAGTATCATTTATTCAGATTGACTACGTATTCTTTTTAAATCTATTTTTTAATGTTTTCTTTCACTGATTCACAAGCACTTCTCAACTGGCAACCAAGTTTTGAGGGGATGGCTATGCTACCGATGGTTTAGGATATATTCCTGGTGCCATCTGGGTGTCAGATATGACGAGGAAAAGCTCAGGACCAACACAGGAACAGTCAGAATGTTATGTCTCTCCATTCAAGTTTGAAACTCTCTACACCCACACCAAAATAATCCTTTCCTAAGATTTAACACCTGTTATTTTTAAAAATTATTTAAAGTTATGTTTTCATTGTGCTTTTTTGAATTCTCTTAGCTCTGTATCTCTTTGCTTCTCAGGAATAGGTGCTAACAACCTAAAAAAGTCATAAAATTTATTTCATTGTTCTCTCAAGGAGAAAACTCCTTTTTTGTTATTAAATAAAAGACAAGCTATGGAAAGAGTGGCTCTATTTCCAAATATAACTTCAGATGTACTTTGCTTTACAAAGTTTATAGGGAGGTTTTGTAGGTTTTTGTTTGTTGGTATAGAAATCAAGTTAGACATTAAATGTACTGAAGATACATATGTATCTTCAAAACCTTTTAAACCCGTTTTATATATGTGAACTTTCTAATATCAAGATAACTTAGTTTCAAACCCATATGCTCTTCTTCTTCTATATATGTTACATATTAAAGAGAAAAGCATAGTATTTCCCCTGAACAAAAGGAAGAAACAATTGTATTGTATCCTCAAATCTTCTCCAGGCTAAATAAGCTCTGGACAGGCACTATGAACAACTGCTAAAGTGGTATTTCAGTATTTTAACTAAACTTAAAAACCATCATCAATGTATACCAGCTGAACTTTTGTCATGAGAATGGCATATATATCATGAAGGTGCACAGGATAGTTTAAAGAGGTACATATACAGACTTTTTTAAAAATAAAATGTGTAGGGACGCCTGGGTGGCTCAGTTGGTTACGCCGCTGCCTTCCGCTCAGGTCGTGAACCCAGCGTCCTGGGATCGAGTCCCACATCAGGCTCCTTGCTCGGCAGGGAGCCTGCTTCTCCCTCTGCCTCTGCCTGCCACTCTATCTGCCTGTGCTCTCTCCTTCTCTCTCTGACAAATAAATAAATTTAAAAAAATAAAATAAAATGTGTATTTTTATTACAATTTAAAAAATAAAAGACACCAAGGCCAAATTTTGAAATACACTTAGTGTAAACTAGAAAGATTAATAGATGGTAGAGACAGATGATAGATAGGTAATGATGATAAATGATAATAGACAGATAAGAAAGAAGAAAGAAAGAAGGAAAGAAAGAAAGAAAGAAAGAAAACAGATAGGTAGATAAGATTGATAGAAAGTACTGGTGACAAAACTTAGGTGAGTGACAGAAGTTTAGAAATTATGGTGCCCTGCCTCCACTTTCTCCCCTCTCCAGTTTCTCTCTTTTTTTTTAAATTTTTTTTAAGATTTTATTTATTTGATAGAGATCACAAGTAGGCAGAGAGGCAGGCAGAGAGAGAGGAGGAAGCAGGCTCCCTGCTGAGCAGAGAGCCCAATGTGGAACTCAATCCCAGGACCCCCAGATCATGACCCGAGCTGAAGGCAGAGGCTTAACCCACTGAGCCACCCAGGCACCCCCAGTTTCTCCTTTTTAGAGCTGCCAGAGTATATTTTCTAAGCAAAATTGATCCTTTCAACTTCATAGTTTAAGTGGCTAAATATTTCTTTTATCCAACAGAGACCAAATTCCTTACAGAGTACAGTAGTCTTGCAACTATGGCTTTATAAAATTACTTTAACCATTCCACCAAAACCTCTACATTTTGAGCCACATCTTTCCAAGTCTAGGTTCAGATAAACCCCAACTTGTCATTCAAACTTCAGTATAAATGCCACTTTTTCTGTGAAGCTTTCCCCAATGTTTTACATTGAAGTCATGGCACCTTCCCCTTCCTTTTGACGTGGTTCATTCACATCGCCATTTAGAAGGAACTGTACACTCCCTCGAGGACCCAACTCCTTCCAGTTGCCTGTTGAGGGCATTTGATTGCTCATCGACAACCCTCTCCCAAGGAATGGGCACAAAATATTAGAATCCTCTATTAATTTTGACACAGACTAAGCTCTTAGAGCAAAGAGGATACAAAATATAGAGGTTCAACAAGATAGCAGTTTCTTTCTTTCTCCGATGGAAGTCCCCAAATAGTGGACAAGGGGTGGGAGGGGAGCGCCATGGTCTCCATCTCTGTTGCCAAACTGGCTGCTCAACTCCCACCATTACGCATGCAAGCAGCAAACAGGAGAGAAGCCAAGTCCATGCCTGCCTCTTTGTTGACAGGGCATTTAGTAGAAGTGGCCCACATCACATTTGTTCACATCTCCTGGCCAGAACGTAGCCAGGTGGCCCCATCGAATCACAACAGGGCCCCTGAAATTTAATCATTACCTGGTCAGCAATGTGCTCTGTCAAAATCTAGAGGTTCTATTACTAAAGGAGGATTGGGAGAAATGGAGAATGCACATAAATTATCAGTTGGTGCCTCAAACATGAAACACAAATTTCTCCATTTTTACTTACATATTAGGCACAAAGATAAAAGGTTTTATGGGAAAACTGTGGGATTGTTGGTCACAATCAAGCTGCTGGTTACTCTGGAATTTTTGTCTGGAATTTATGGTCTCCTTTATTACTGTTGTTATTCCCGCAGCTTATTCCATAAAACCAGGCATATATATGATCACAGTACCTCAGCCCACACATAAATCCTGCTATTTTATGGGACCACTCAACTCTGGGTCAGATTGTATGGATCCCTTACTTATGTGGATGGTAAAGTATATTAAGTCAATCTTATTCTCTTCATTTTCTACTCCAATAGTATAACTCTTGCTTCCTAAAAATAAACCCTCTTCCCAAAATACAGTTATCATATCACTTTTTTTTAAATTTTGTGCTTGGCTCCAGAATCATCTATCAGCTCTTACCTTAAATGTTTTTAGCTGACTCAGAGTTTTCACAACTTGACTACAGTTCAGAAAATAATGCGCTAAACCTGAGCGGGAAAGTATTGCACTCAAAGTCTGCATACAATTTGCTAAGCACCAATTATATTTTTCAAACAGTGCTCTCGGGTATAATAGTAAAATTTATCAAGCTTTTCATCTGCCCTGGAATTAATAAACCTTTGCCTTCTGCCCTGAGCCGGATTGCAGTGAAGTTAAGGTTAAGGAACCATAATGAGATGCAATTATCAACTGTAAGTGTTTGGCTTGAAACAATAACACATTTCTGTTTTGTATGGTAAAAAGATACTTTCATTTATCCTCCTAGGGGGTTCTTCTTTCTGGACTACTGAGTTTGAATTACTTCTAGAGGTCAAGCTTGTCCCTCATTGAATATTTTGGCTTAATTGAGAGCTGCCTCGGTGAGCCTGCCTATGTTAACAGTGCTCTCCAGTGCAAAATTAAATTCAAACTAATAGCTTTTCATGACTCTATGGATAATCAGAAACAGAGGGCCTGCCTGTCAAAGATGGCAAACTGGTCGGTTGGTGCCACCACAATGCTTTCTCTGCCATATGTGGAAACAGCTGCCCTACCCACCTCTCTCCCTACTTCAAGGGTTGATATTCAGCAAATACTTGTGCTGTGGGACAAAAGTTACTAATGTAAAAGTTTCTCCAGGCTTCCTCCTAATGCAGCCTACTGCTAAGGATTTGACCTTGACCTTTCTTCTTACTTTCTTTGGGTCTTTCACCATGAGAGGAGGAACATTATGATGCAGAAAAAGCATTAAGAGGGAAAGGAGGAGACCTTGCAGATTTAGGCTAGCGGGGAAATCTCAGAGGGAGTTTTGAAGTAAGACATATGAACCATGAGAGACTATGGACTCTGAAAAATAACCTGAGGGATTTGAAGGGGCGGGGGGTAGGAGGTTGGGGGAGCCTGGTGGTGGGTATTATGGAGGGCACGCATTGCATGGAGCACTGGGTGTCGTGTAAAACTATGAATTCTGTTACGCTGAAAAGAAATAAAAAAAATATTTAATAAAAAAAAGACATATGGGGACAGCTGCAGTATATGAGTGCAATGGATGGAACAGAAAATTGGAAATGCTTCGTGTGGGAATTCTAAGAATCATGATGCTTAGAATAGTTTTATATTAGTTTTATAAGAATACTTATAAAACACTTGGGTTGCTTTGAAATTATGTTTGGTGGCTGAAATTTTGTCCATTGATTATGAGATTGCCCTGGGATTGAATAAAGTGGGTAATCATTTTAAGGCCTTACACCTGTTTTCCCTCAGTGCCCCACATTGCAAGGAGAAAGGAAGAAGCCAATTCTGACATTGTATTTCTCAAATAGTGTCACTTCCAGATCTCAGTGTTCATTATTTTTGAAATCACATTTACGGACAACTAAGAGAATGGAGTCTCTGCTGGTTATACTGAGCATGATGGAGGTATCCATGCTCCACTAGAGTGGTCAAAGAGGAAGAAAAGAAGACAGGACCAAGGAAGAGCTAGAGATGCCTCAATGTTGATGGGTTAAACCACCATTAACCACAGGGCATTTTCATCTTCCTCACATTTTCTAGTTAAACTCTCCAATTACTATGCCCTCTCTTAACTATTTCATTCCTTTGCTGTCTCATGTCTGATCTCTGCAGCATTTTGAGCAGAGGCCCTTACAATCTCATTAATATGGAGACAGTAGAGCAAAGCAGGGGAGAAGAAACAGGATTCATAATCAAGCAGAACCAAGTTCAAATTGTGATTTGATCATTTACTTCCTTGGAAAAGTTACTTGGAATTAAGAAGCTGTAGTTTTCTTGTCTATAAAGTGGTGGTAATGGTAGAAACCATCGTGTAGGGCTATTTTGAGGAATACATGAGATAGAAAATATAAAGTATTCAGCATGACACCCAGCCTCTAAGTTCTAAGTAAATGCTAGCCATTCTTACTATCACCAACACATTACCATGCTGTCACGCAGTATTTATTAGCTGCAATTATTATCATTGTTGCCATCCTATATCACCCTCCAACTCTTTTTTCTCTCTACACCCTTACCTTCCTCAAGGCCATGTGCCAAACCTAATCTGCCTGGCCACATGTATGTTATTGCATTTAGGTGTGGCCAGAACCCATCACAACCATCATCTGAGGATTTCAAGATGTTATCCCATCTGGTATCCCTCCTGACCAGCCAAAGGTTTCTCACCTCCATCTCCCCAGTGTCTCCATCTGACCTGAATTCACCCCTTTTCCCTGACACCAGTGAATCCAGCTTCTAATAGACAAAGCAAGGCTAGAGTTTAATCAGAACATTTTCTCCTGCATTCCAACCTTGTATCGGGACACCCCCTCTAAAAGAAAAGTAATTTGAATGCTAACTTTTATCACATAATTTTCTAAGGACTTCTGAGAAGAAAGAAACTAGATTTTTCCTATTAAGTCTGAAATATTTTAATAACATGTAACACTTTAAAAAGAGAACTTTTAAAGAAGAATTTTTAAAGAATTATTTTGATCTTGAAAAATTTAAATGAGCTTACCCACAATTATGTTTTCATTCCTTGTTCCACTCACTGAATGCCCATGATAACATAATAGAGCACTATTAAAGAAAGGAGCATTTCGTTGGCTGATACTTCCACAGTTTGAGCCATTTACCTTGTCTGTAGTGTGCCGACAACTTCTGCATTGAGTCTGCGTGAAGAAAGCCTGATGCTCTGAGTCATGGTTCAACTCAGTTCTGTTTACCAAACTCCCAGAGACTTTTAAAAATCACATTACTGGAGTTCCAATGATGAGAAAACAAGTTATACAGAACCACCTGCTGAGAGAGGGCAGCTGGAAAGTGTCCTGAACAATTACGGGTCAGTAGCATTTCTCCCAAGTTCATTTTTAGAGTCACAGCAGATTCAACATTTGGAGGAGAAAAATAAGAAAGCTCTCAGAAAATCACTCAGTGAGTGAAAGAAGATGTCTCCAAAGTTCTACTGCAGGGTTTACCTATGTGCGCCTCACACCAGCTTCCACGCCAATTACTAGCAAAGGCCCACCCTGAACCAATACCATGTGGGAAAAATAAGTGGGTTTATTATTTTCTCTACTAGACCTGAAGGATTTTGCTTTAATACTTATTTTATCAAACCATCTTTGCCCTGAACATCTTTGCCCTGTCATTGTTTTCAACATCAGTCCTTCTGGTTTCAGCTGACAATGAAATGGTAGACATTCAATGTATGTGTAGTTCTTCTTTCCAGGTATGCAAGGACATTTTTTGTTCTCTACACTCTTTTTTTTAAAAGATTTTATTTATTTATTCATGAAGGACAGAGAGAGAGAGAGGCAGAGGCAGAGGCAGAGGCAGAGGGAGAAGGAGGCTCCGCATTGAGCAGGGAGCCCGATGTGGGTGGGGCTCGATCCCAGGACCCCGGGATCATGACCTGAACCGAAGGCAGAGGCTTAACCATCTGAGCCACCCAAGTACCCTGTTCGCTACACTCTTGAAGTTAGTCCTGGCTGAGGGAAATACAGGCAGATATGAAGTGTGTCACTTTGGGTTGGAGTATTTAACTGTGCTTGACTGAATCTCCAACTCTGCTTCTTTCCCCTGCTGTTGTGACCATGGAAGCACATGTTGAGATGAGATTGCCATAACACCTGGAAGGCTGAGCTAACTCATGGATATCAGCTCCCTAGAGAGCCACCTAAACCACAGTGAGCATACTATAAGCAAGAAATAAACTCCTTTTGTATGTAGCCACTGAAATTTCCAGGTGGCTCATTTACTGCAGCATAAACCAGCTTATCCCATTGCAACATGTTATGGGTTGTATTTGTCTTTGGCTGAGAGGAACAGAAAACTCCACTGGGATGGCTTAGGGAAAGGAGAAGTCTATTTAGCTCACATCATTAGAATGCCCAAGGAAGCAATGCAGGTCTGGTCAGATGGTTCAATGGTGTCTTTCAGGTCTAATCTTTTCCACCTTCCTACCTTGGTTGTGGCATTAGTCCTCATGGTATCATGTGGTTCTTGCTCCTAGAGGCATCATGTCCAGGTTGCAGGCAGGAAGAAGAGGTGAGGCATTGTCTTTTACTTTGGGAAAGAAAGGCCTCCTTGGAGATGTGTCCCTTTGTCTCACTGGCTAGAAATGAGTGCTATGGTCAACACTAGCTGCAGGGAGATCCAAGAAGACATTTTGGCTTCATACCCTCCAAAATGGAGGAGGGTAGCTAAACCATGGGATTAGCTATGTGATTTTGAGGAATATCAGGTCTTTGAAAATTGTTTGTGTTTGTTTTTGTCTTTGTTTTTTATGCATTACAGAATGACTATCACATCCATTCTCCCCTTCTTTCCCCTTTTAAAAAATTAAGATGTAATTGACATGCAACACTGTGGAAGTTTAAGATGTACACATGTTGACCTGATATGTTTATATACCACAATGAGTACCATCATAGCGATAGCTAATACTTCTACCACACCACACAATTCCCATTTCTTTTTTGTGGTGAGAGCAATTAAGATTTTGTCTCTTAGCAACTTTGAAGTTTATGATACAGTATTATTGACTATAATCACTCTGTTGTTCATTTGCTCTCCAGAACCAATGTATCTATTAGTTGCAAGTTTATACTTTAACATCTCCCCAGTTCCTTCACCCTCCAACCTACCATTTCTACAAGTTCAGCTTTTTTTTAGATTCTGCATAAAAGTAAATAACATATGGTGTTTGTCTTTCTCTGTCTGACTTATCTCACTTAGCGTAACAACCTCAAGGTTCATCCATGTTGTCTCAAATGGCAGGTGTATTTCTTTCTCATGGTTGAATAATATTGAATATATTTATATATATATAATATACATTATTTGTACATATAATGTATATTATGTATACAATTATATAATGTATATTATATAAAATTATATATTATATACATTATATAATCGTATATTTATATATCCATTGTCTATATATTTGTATAAATATTCAATTATATAATGATGGACACTGAGGTTGTTTCCATGTCTTGGCTATTGTGAGTAATGCTGCAATGAACATGGGTGTGCAGACGGACAAATTGTTTTCAAAGAGCTAATAGTTCACAAAACCAAATTTCAAATATAGTATTAAGGAGGACACTTTATGTAATAATAAATGTTTTGTTAAAGCAAAATATACATATGGCTTCCACTTTTATATGGCTTACTATGTATTCATTGCCCTAGACTCAGGAATGGTAATATGGAATCACAGATTTCCCCAAAGGGATCAGTAAAATTGAGCCCATCCACCAAACTAGTAATTGCAATCTTCAGAATCTGGCTTTTTAAAACCCTGAGCCTCCAAAGACACACTCTCCAATTTCCATGCAAGCCTGAAGCCTTATCAGGTCATAGAATGGGAGATAATTATTCATTCATTCCACAGATATTTAGTGAGCTGCTAGTCTGGAATAGGCAACTTACTATGTACAATATCTACAATTATGATAAGTGAGGCATCAACTTCACCTTCCAGAAATTCATGACCTAGAAACAAATCTAGACTGATGAAGTATCTAAGTGCAATGGGACAAGACAATAACAGCAATACTTATAAAGTATAGTTATAGCTCTGAGGAGGAAATACTCAGAGTAGGGAAGGCAGAGAAGAATGGAGATTGAACAACATGGTACTTGAGCTGGATATTGAAGGACTGAATAGGAGCTTGCCAAAAAAAAAAAAAAAAAAGTTGGGTGATCCTTCCAATCAAATGGAACAAATATCCATAGTATTTATTCCCAGGATCACAGAAATTGAAGATTCTCCAAGCTTTATATATTTTATCAACCTTTATTTAATATAATTTTTTAAATATTGCAGCAACATCATGGGGCACTTATATATGCCTATAATCACTAGATTTTTTTCCCCTACTGAACTTCCCCCAGAGCAGTGGGGGAGAGGGGAGGTAATTAAAGCAAAAGAAAAGACTTGGGGCACCTGGGTGTCTTAGTGGGTTAAGCCTCTGCCTTTGGCTCAGGTCGTGATCTCAGGGTCCTGGGATCGAGCCTCACGTTGGGCTCTCTGCCTAGTGCAGAGCTTGCTTCTCCCTCTCTCTCTCTCTGTCTGCCTCTCTGCCTTCTTGTGGTCTCTCTCTCTTCTGTCAAATAAATAAATAAAATCTTTAAAAAAAAAAAAAGAAAGAAAAGACTGAACCTTCACTTACAAGATGCATTGAGTTCGAAGAGTCTGTCATTTCAAACATGCTACTCTGATTAGGAAAGCCAAAAGTGCTATTTCTTTTATATGTGATTCCATAAAACAGAATAAAAAGTTACAGATTTTTTTCCACAGGGGCTAAGGAAGGCTTTTGTGAGAGCATCCAATGTTATTGAAAATAGATTTGAGGGTCTTTATGTGCCTAAGCTTCAAAGTACTAGGCCCATAACATGAACCTCACTTCTACTCCCTCTTACCTACATGTATACTAGGCACTGGAATGTAGGGGGGAACCTGCATAATATAAGATTTATCAAATATCCTAGTTTCATCCAGTTAAATCATGGATGGGTAAAAATTGGCCTATTATCCACTGCAACTATACACATTTTATTCATTTGCACCCAGTGTGATAGATAGTCTTGGCTCCAAATCCTTTGGGTGAGTGAAAATTCTGAATAAGACAAGTGTCTTGTGAAAAGATAATGAAAAGATAAACCCCATTCTCTTTGCTTTTATATGCTACTATAATAATATAGTACATGTACCAGCTGCATCATAAAAACCGATTGGCTAGTTGGTTGAATGAGTTCTTAAATAAGAAGGGAGGCTATGAAGTTCAATATAAAATAGCAGAATGTCATTTATTCCAATGATTTGTATTGTTGCAAAATCTTACAGAAATTATTCATAAATGAAGAAAATACCAGTCTACGTAGCAATAACAAAATTTACTAAGGGCCAGACAGGCATGACTCTAAGTGTTTTGGCTATAGGAACCCATTCAGCATTCCCAACACCCCATGCAAATATCCTTGACTCTCGCTGAGATTAATCAACCCAAATCACATGTCTGAGAACAAGAGAACTTTGAATTTCCCAAAGACAAATTAGGGCTCTGAGTAATAGATGCTTGGGGGGAAGCCAGAAAGTGCCCACCTTGTTCACAGAATGAGTAACAGCACCAAGGCTGAGCCCACATCTTCTGTCTCAGACTAATGAGCCCTCACTACACCCTAAAATCTACTTTCCAGAGCAAAAACCTATCCAATGAGTCACTAATACATTAATGTTCTTTCTTATTCACCCAATTCACACAATAAATATTTCATTCATTCAACTAACATTTATTGAACAGGATTTTTACTGCTTTCTTTATGTACATGAAGAAACTATATCTCAAAGGTGTTTCTTCCTGAGGTTACCCCATTCAGCAGAGAAGCTTTCAGAAGAAAATCTTTGGTCAGCTGGAAGCTCATCTTCTCTCCACTCAATACTTTGAAGTAACTCCCATTTCAGCTCAAGGGCCCATGGCACATGTTCACAAATGTGGGATGGATGTTTCTGAAAGATATTATTAGGGAACTCCCATCATGGCTGGGAATTTGTAATTAGTTCATAGATGATACTGCATTCAGCTTAGAGGGTAAGTACATCCTGAAGGCTACTTCAAAATGAAGCAGCTCTACAGACTTCCTCTTAGTATTCCATACTTAGTATTCCTTCTTGTAAACTTTTGTGAGCCATCTCAAACCACACTACCATCTGTACAGGGGACTCCAAGTTTTAAGCCATGAGCTCAAGGAAGTGGTCATATACTCTGTCCTCCTCTTTATACAATTTTTACAATTCTATTTCAAGATAAAGAAAAGTGCAGTGGAACAGGAATAAATGGGAATGGAATAAAAAGCCTGTTAAAGAAGCCTCACCTCTCTGTTTCTTATTTTTAAACCCTGTTCCTTTAACAACTATTCATCACATGCCTAACATGTGGTAAGCCCTGTTCAGCACAGGAAAACAAAAAAAGAGAGGCAAATCGCTGCCCCTGGGAAAATTATGTTCTAGTAGAATTTATGTTCTAATAACATTTGAGGAAAACTGGCTAGGACACAGAAAACAATTAAAAAGTTTTATTGGGATGTGTGGGAGGTATATTTGGTTGAGCCTCCAACTCTTGGTTTTGGCTTAGTTGTAATCTCAGGGTCATGAGATGGAGGCCTGTGTAGGGCTCCATGCTCAATGAGGAGTCTGCTGGAGATTCTCTCTCCCTCTCCCTTTACCCCTCCCCCTGCGTGTTCTCTCTCCCTCTCTCAAAATAAGTAAAGAAATCTTTTTTTTTTTTTTTTAAAGAAGAAGAAAGGGGCACCTGGGTGGCTCAGTGTGTTAAAGCCTCTGCCTTCGACTCAGGTCATGATCTCAGGGTCCTGGGATCGAGTCCCGCAACTGGCTCTCTGCTCAGCAGGGAGCCTGCTTCCTCCTCTCTCTCTCTGCCTACCTCTCTGCCTACTTGTGATCTCTGTCAAATAAATAAATAAAATCTTTAAAAAAAATTTTTTTTAAAGAAGAAAGAAAGTTTTATGAAGTCTTTTGTGAAGTCAAACTCAGATTGTCAACTCTGAGTCTTCAGTCTCAAAATGTCATGAACATGAATCCTCCTCCACCCACACACTGACCAATACCAGCATCTTAATGATATTCTAAGAGAATGGAAACAGTCATCAATGCTGCTGTAAAGATAAGCCTTGAATGTTAGGAACTTCAAACTTAGGTGAAGGGAAAACTGAGAAGGAGGAGGCTTTTCAGTCAACACTATATCAACACAAGAATTGAACAAAAAGACTCTGAAGTCTGCAAGTCAAACTTGAAGCATTTTAGAGGAGGAAAAGATGGGGTCAGAGACCCGCATGGAAAGACATCACCCTATGAAAGAAAACTGAGTGATGCAGGATATTATGTAAAAATAACATTTGATGAATTAAATTTCAAGGAAGTTTTTGGCTCAGTGTCTGTTAATGCTCCCTAACAGCCTTTGTCTAGACTTGAAGAGTTGGTCAATTGTCCAGACCCTGTCAGAATCTTATTCTTATTCTGAACAGATGCCTCATTATGCAGGGTGATTTAGCATTATCAGTGAAGGAATTAACCAAATGACTCACAGAATTTATAATGAGCTCAGGAGCTCTCACCTGTTACACCAACAAAAAAGACCCCAAATTGGGGTACAGGTTTGCTAATGACCACATATTAATTAATTGTCAGGGGCACAATTTCCTGGTTTTAGAGAGGGAAGAGGGGAAAAAAAGGCCTTTTAATTTCTGTGAAACCAAAGGGTAAAGTCTACTGTGATTCATTAAACACAGTCTTCAAGTAATAACAACAATTCAGTCGTGTACCATCTGCTGAGGAGTTACTGTAATTTGATGAGAGGGACTATAGAGTGCAGTATATTCAGGAACATGTAAATCCAAAATAGATAGAAGTTGTTAGGTGTTGGAGTTTTTTGCACAAAGTTTCTAAAAGGTAAGGAGGGGCAGAAAATCTAACATTTACTCAGTGACTCTCATCTGATAGGTATCTTACCACATTTAATCTTTGCAGAAATCCTGAGTTTGATATCATTATAAATCCACTTTGTAAATAAGGAAACTAAGACTCAGAGAGGTAAGGTAACTTGAACAACTTTCCCTTGATCACACAGTCAAAAGTCAAGTCAAGATATGACTTGAGTAAAGTCAAGATATGAAACCAAGTCTTAGCTCTTCAATGCTTACGGTTGTGCATAAAACTGCTCAGCACTACGAAGATTTCCCTATGGGTGGCAGTTATGATCCCTACCTTTGATGGATTTGTGGTTCAGTGAAGGAGATGAAGCACATAGACACAGCATCTAGAGAACAAGGTAATAGAACATATAGGCAAAAAAGTGTAATAATAATGTCTTATACATACATAGTGCTTTATAATCTGTAAGATGCACTCATTTATATTGATTCTCTTAATCAAAAAGCCCCTGACACATACATTTCAAGCAATAAGTATTCCCATATCTTTGTCCAGGATCTGATATTTGAAAGAAATTTGGACTAATCCTCACACATGTAAAAATTTATTCTTTACTAAAATATACTGTACATGAGTAGATTAATGAATATCATGCTGAATATGCTGGCCTGGACCATTAGTTCTCAGAGAAGTTCAGAAGGTAGAGCACCCAGGAGCCACAGAGACCACTTTGAAGAGGGCTGTGAAATAATGTGCCATAAATCCAAAAGATCAAAAATAAAATACATTGTGTGTGACCCTAGATATCATATTACGTTAGTATAGTCAAGTGATACCCAGAGCTGAAGGTTTAAGGTAAATGCAGAGAGGTAGACCGACATGACAGTGAGAATGGATCTTCAAATTCCTTTGGTTGATGTTTCAGCAACAATGAATTATCCTGATCCCTTTCGTAGAACTCCTAAGGGGAGCGCTAAGAACACCCAAGGTGGTGAGCCAGGAATTCTGGCCCATAACCCTTTAGATGACTGATGCATATTCATTTGTGAGACTTAATAACACATTTTATATCCAACATGTTTGATCAATGCCCCCTTAGTGTCATACTTCCATTTGGAGAATTGGAGTCAATGTATATTGAACGTCAATAATCTATAGCCTCACCGCCAGGTACTTCACCTTAAATATACAAAATGCTGGCGGACATATTATTATCTCCATTTTTGGATGCAGATTTTCTTATCCCCAGAACCTATAGCCAATCAATAAATAATAACATCTCACTCTGTAATAGCAGTCCTGCAGATCACAGAATTATACTAAGGATCCGATGAGATAACATAAAAGAAGAACGTTGACAATTTTAGACTTTCACCTAAGCTTGTTGTATCATCATCATTATAATTGTAATAATCATCGACATCACCATTGGTCAATGTCATCAATGGGTCACTTTTTCAAAGAGCTGTTAGTAAACCTGTCATTTCATAACAAGTACTAGCAACAGAATTATTTTGTTTGACTTACAGATAATTTTCAGTAAGACAGTTTTCATGATAAAAAAGCATATCCCATCAAAGCCTGAAAGGTATGATTTCATTTCACCCAAAAAGGGGAAAATAAATGAAGCCCCAATAACTGTTCAGTGATTCTATCATTTTAGTTCTATGAGCAACCGAACAAGAAAGCAACAATGGTGGCAAATAGAAGAAACACCATGCTCAGCCCAACCGTGCTAACACAACCATCATCAACATTTACTGTCCATTCTTTCTAGGTTTTAATATTCATATTCAACACAGCTATATTCAGTGTACATATAAATATACATCCAATTTTTAATTCACAAACATCGTATCTTAATCATTTTAAGGAGTTGTTACATGGTCTTTATGACCCTTATGTACAATGACTTCATCATAGGTCACATTGTATATTATTTAACAACAGCCTTACTGGTGAATTCTAATTTTTTCATAATTACTTATGATTCTGTGATTTAACAAAAATACTTTGTATGCATATTCTGCCATTTGGATTTTTTTAGGAGACTCTAACAAAACTTTCTACAAGCGCAATTTGTAGCTCCAGATTCATTCCAACAAATATCTTTCCCCAAAGTAAAAACCAGTCTGCAGTGTCACCAACATTCATTAGGAAAGGTTTAACAAAATACTTGCTGGAATTGTTATATTATTATTTAAATTTTCATTTTATTTTGCTAATGAGAGGAAAATAATGCCTCTTTATTCTAAAATACCCTTCTTTGCTAGTAGTGAAAATAAATATTTCCAAAATGTTAATTAGTTGTATTTGTTCCTTTTTTTAATTGAGATATAATTGAGACATATATATAACATTGTTTGAGGTATAGAGTGCATTGGTTTGATATACTTAATATATATATTTTTTTAAGATTTTATTTATTTATTTGACAGAGAGAGAGATCACAAGTAGGCAGAGAGGCAGGCAGAGAGAGGGGGAAGCAGGCTGCCCCCTGAGCCGAGAGCCCAATGGGGGCTCGATCCCAGGACACTGAGATCATGACCTGAGCAGAAGGCAGGGGGTTAACCCACTGAGCCACCCAGGTGCCCCGATATACTTAATATATTGCAAGATGATTACCACCTTAGTGTTAGCTAACACCTACACCATGTCATGTAATTGTTGTTTTTCTTGTGGTGAGAACATTTTATGAATTCTCCCATCAAGGCCGGTTTTGAGCTATTGCATTCTTAGTGATATTTCACTAATTTATAGCAGGTCTTTTTCTAAATTCGGTATTTTCCTGACCATCAGTATTTGCAAACATATTTCTCAATTTGATCCTTACCTTTTGTTTTGATTGCTGACAATCAAAAAGTTTAGCTTTGTGTTTATATAAATCTCTTTATCCCCATGTGAATGTTCTTCGTTTCTTTTTTCTTGTCTTTTTGGTTTTTTTTCCTTTTTGCCACTTCCAAGCTTAGAAATTTAGGGCATTTGCAGAGGTTTAACAAATATTTACTTCTTTTTTTCCTGAAGTTTTTGTAAATTTTAAAATACCACTTGTTGGCCCAGTACAACTTAGAATTTGGTGGCACCAGTCTTTCTCAGGTCTTATCAGTCTCTCTTGGCTCGCATTCTCTGCCTTAGGCTTTTACCCTGAATTTCTTTTTTTTTTTTTAAGATTTTATTTATTTATTGGACAGAGAGAGATCACAAGTAGGCAGAGAGGCAGGCGGGGGGTGGGGAGGGGAGGAGGGGTTCCCCACTGAGCAGAGAGCCTGATGCAGGGCTCAATCCCAGGACCCTGAGATCATGACCTGAGCTGAAGGCAGAGGCTTAACCCACTGAGCCACCTAAAGGCGCCCCTACCTACCCTGAATTTCTTTATTCTCTTCTCGTTCTGCCCAACCCTTAAATGTTCCTACTTCTCAGACATCGTGCTGGCCCTCTCCTCTTTTCCCCACGTACATTACTACTCCCTGGCAATCTTATCTATGCCCATTACTTCAGTGGCTCCCAGTACAGCTTTGACCTCCAGATCTGTGTCTCCTGACCGATCATGTATGTCAGAAACCCAGGTATTATCCTTGACTCCTCCCCCCTCCCATCCTTGACAATTAGATTCTGTAGATTCTGCCTCCTGATTTAGCTCCATTCCTCCTGCCTCCACCCCACCCCCACTGCTCTTCTCTCCATGCTGCCCTTCCTCTGGGGGCTGCAATGACCTCCTTACCAGCATTCTTGCCTCCATTCTTGTCCCTCTGACACCTCCTCTTTACGGATCCAGACGATCTTATCATCAAGCACATGCCATGCTCTAACTTCCCCATCCAATGTTATCTGCTCCTCAGCAGATCAATAAACAATTATAGACCAGGAATTATAATGAAATTACATGGAGGAGTTCCAAAAAGAGGAGTATTAACCAAGACTGAGGTGAGGGACCAAACAGGGGGAAGAGTTGTTGGTAACTGTGGATAAAAGAAGTCAGAGGAGAGAAGGCAATTCTTCCCAGAGGAAGCTGTGGGGATAGATTCTACTATCCAACATTATTGAAAGTCTAACCCTGTGCCAGGCATTTTACCTGTGATTATCTCTTTCATCTTCACAACAACCATTTGAAGTAGGTGCTATTATTAATCCTATTTTATAGATAAGGAACTGCAGGGAGGGAATTTCAAACATTCTGTCTGTAGTCATGCTGCTAGGGAGTAGAAGAGCCAAGCATTCTAATCTCTAGGTCAATGCCCTTAGCCATTATACAAAACTGCCTCTTGGGACGCCTGGGTGGCTCAGTTGGTTGGGCGGCTGCCTTTGGCTCAGGTCATAATCCCAGCGTCCTGGGATCGAGTCCCACATCGGGCTCCTTGCTCGGCGGGGAGCCTGCTTCTTCCTCTGCCTCTGCCTGCCACTCTGTCTGCCTGTGCTTGCTCTCTCTCTCTCTGACAAATAAGTTAAAAATTTAAAAAAAAAAAACCTGCCTTTTATTGGTGGGGGGGGGCATGGAGATAGGGAAGGAGGGTAGGAGGGAGACAGAGCATGGCTGAAAATTGACATTGACAGAGGTGTGGTATTAGGTATCCTGGCTGGGTAGGCCATGAGTCTACTTATTGAGTTAACTTCAGAATAGTGATTAAAATGGATGTGCCTCCATTTCAGTATTTATAAAATTCAGTTATTGGCACTTCCTCTTCTGGTTCTCATCAATGAAAAATCATTTTATACCCTTGGATTATTGCTAAAATTCAGTGTTATCAGATCTACCACACGGATATAAGGGATGAGAAAAACTCACCCTTTTTATAAGCATTTCAGATATTGCTGCATCTTAAAATGGGTAAAGGAATCTTCATTGAGCTTACATGTCTTGGAGTCTAATGCAATGTCAGTCAGGTGTGAAGTGGGCTTTCTTCTTCCCTCAGCTGTTAGACCTCCTGAAGAACTTCTCAGAGCTTGTGAACCTCCCTGTCAAACACTCTCTCCACTTTAAAAAGAAGCATCTTTGGGGAGTATAGAACAGGTTCCAAAAAGCGAGACAGGCATCTCAAAGAGATGGGGTTTCTAATTGGCTTCTTTGCCTGTCACCTTAATTCATCCAGTAAGGTCTTGGGCCTGGATCTTACTGGAAACGAACTGCCTGTGAGTTATTCTGGGGATGAAATTCTATATGACCTTTCTTTCCAAAGGCGTCAATCTAATCCAAGTCATTTCCTATGCATTAAACTTTGTTCTCTTAATTGAAAGAAAAGTTTGTTGGGGAGCTTCACCTTAGTGACAAAGTTAATCTAAAGGTGTGAAGATTTTCTTTCCTTCTTTAGGAAGGATCTTTTAACTAAGTCAACACTCAGCCACCTACACTGTTTCTATAGTAATCCCTTATTAACCAGGGTCTCATTTCCAAAAAATAAAAAACCTAGACCAATGAGCAGAGGAAACACTGAAAATTATTATATGTAATGCCATATTTTTCCTTATTCCCTTGTCCCTGTAATTTAAAATTACTGCACAGTGACTCAGTGTTTCTCCTGCTAAACGTATTTGCTGGAAAGAATTGCAATATATACCATGGCTCAGGATAACAGATCAACATTTGGGAAGAATGAAACTATAGATTTGGCAACTGCTGTGCCTATCTTGGGAACCCATGTGTAGATGTAAGGAATGTTACTATAACCTATCTCTGTATCTTATTAGATTTTTATTTTCCATTGAATGCTATATACAAAAGAGGTCCAAACAATTTGCAGAAAGTTAGTGTCAATAACCCAAAATGAAAATGTCATAAACAATTTAATGACAGCTGAAAATTAGCTGCATTATGTGATGGATCAATATCAATTATAAAAGCAAAATAAAAAGTTAAAACATGGATGAGAAGGGAAGCTAATTTTTTACTCTAAGACCATTATGTAACTCAGTTCTTAAAAATGCAAGGGAAAATAAAACAAGCAAGCATTAACGAAATTAGCCCATCTTTCAGGATGAGATGATATACAAAGAAAGAGGAAATAAGCACTTAGAAATCTGTTTATCATTACCTACTTTCCAAACCAAACCATTTTGAATAAACTGCCAAGTACACTCAGTCCCAATGATCCTAATTTTCCTATGGCCTAGAAGGCAGAAGAGTCTTCTCAAGATTCCAGCTGAATGGTAGTGTCACCGCCAGAGCTGGATTAAAAAGAATTGTGAGGCTAAGACCAGACTCAGCAGGAAAGACATCTAGGATGGATTAGTGATGTTTGCCATAGACACTGAGGAGTGGGGAAGGAGGTAGTAAAAAACACACTAACTATGCGCCCATCTTAAATCTCAAGGCACAATTGTGGGACATGAGTGAAATATATGAACATTCTTGTGCATGTGCCTTAGTATACATCAATAAGCTATCCCTGGGTTGCAGAGAATGTAAATATTCAACTTCACAAGTTAACCCCAAATTGCCTTTTCAAAGTGGTTGTACTAGTTCACATTTCCACTACCAATGAGGAATCTCCAATATGGAGAAATTTCCCAAAGTCTCATATCTGTAAGTGACAGAGACAGATTTGGATAAAGGCATATTACCTCCAGATTCTTCTCCATTTACCACTGCACTAAACACAGAAGCATCTATTTTTAGCTCACAAGGCCCAAGGAAAAGAAACCTGCTAAGGAGGTGTTGAGTATAGAATTCAGGATCTACTGGAATACCAAGTAGAGTTCTGGTGGCCATAGACAGAATGATTTTGACCAAAATGGAGATTTGTGTCTGTCACTTATTGCAGAAAGAATGAAAATTCTGGATTTCAGGGAAATTGTTGAGCTCGAAATTCAGTTAGAGCTGAATGGATCCAGTTTACAGAGTGAATTATACATCTTGTACATTAATCACCAGTTTCCACCTTAAAGATTATTTGCTCTGAATAAAAGGGGCTTTGGGTGCTTTGGTATTTTGTGGGCAGGCTACAGTTATATAATCCTCAGAAGGGAAAGGTGAAACATGTTTCTAGAAAAAAAAAAAAGTGTTTCCAAAGTCATGCTCTAGAAGGACATTTGTGACTTATAGCTGCATAGAGAGCTTCTCTGTGTTTGGGGATATACTGGTTGACTTGGTCATAGTGACAAGCCACATCTTTTTAGATGTGTTAGATATGATTTTCAGCCAGGTCTACAACAAGCAAGGAAGATGAGAACATCTAAAACTGTTTTAACTTGAAACATTAATAAGAGACAAAAATGGGAAAGTTATAGGTTAAATTAATTGCCCTTCATTTATACCTCACATTTATAAATATCAGCCTCTCTCTATTTATGCTGAATCAGGACTTTATATCATTTGACATTGGAATAAAAATAAAAGCAAACTCTTTCTAAGCCACATAGTATGTGCAACATTTTATAAGTTGCTGCTTTTGTGCTGGTTTTTTAAAATACTGTAACAAAGAATTAGAAATAAACCTAAGGTATATTTACTTCTCAAATACATTAGTTGATTCTTACACCTTAAATCGAGTTCCGGCTTCTGAAAGGAAATTGCCAGACTCTTTCTTATATTCAACTTTAAAACATCTTTTTAAATCTGTTCTCTCACTGAATGTATTTCTTTTTTTTATATTTAGTGCAATTCAACTTTATCTTGGAATTTGATTTTTATGAAACATTCCAGAATTCTTAACCTCTTGCATAATATCTATTTTTTTTGGTTTTGTATAATTTCTCTTTTTATTTATGATAAATAGGATAATTTTTTCTTAAGTTATCCAGCACTGAATGTAAATTTCTAGGTTATAAAAATAATAAAATTCCCTTAATAATTCCTCCTTAAAAGGTAATGTCAGACCAAGGACTACTATTTAAAGATCGATTTCAAAAAAAACCGTCCATAATTTTGCTGACCTTTATGGTATCATATTCCCTTTACGTTCAGCCAGTAACTTACTGTTTGGTCCAGGAATGCTTCCATTTTGCTTTAAATGTCATCACTGGTTTCATCTCATTAACAATGTCTATATCCCCAGGACAGCCCCTTAGATTCTTAGTGTTTGTGTGTGGGCCTGTGTGTATGAATGGGGATAAGCCATCACTTTCATATTTAAAGTTACAGTTGAGGACAGGGTCATTATCCACATGCCCAAGTAGCTAACAAGACCCAAAACGTGGAGGCAGGTGTGCCGGCGGGCTGCTATTAAGGGTCCGGCATCGCTGGCTGCCCAATGGCCGCCTCCCGTTGTGGGTCATTACAATGAGGCTTCTTCCTCTCACGCTGCCTTTGCATGGATAAATCTGTCCCCATGCTCCAAGTCTGCAGTTCAATTTGGTTTTGGCTTCATACAATTGCACAAAGAGATTCTGTTAAAGTACTTTTGACAGTGAAGTGTTTTTTCTCCCATATCCCTTCACTGCTGCCCCAAATCCCCCAACCATACAATATATTCTTTTCTGATATGAAGAAGGGGGTGGGGAAGAAAAAGCTGTGAATAAATCCCAAGTATGCAAAATACAGACCTTTTCAATCATGTTGGTTCTGATTCTAGTGGTAGTCCACTCCAGATCCGGTGATAAATGAGATCAGGTGCCCATCTGGAATGTGGTCATTTATCACCCATTAGGTGAAACCTTTGTTAGAACTCTAACTAGGAAAGGTTTCAGTAATGAAGAGGATGTGCAATGCTGTCCAGCCTCCCTTTCTAACATTACCAGGAGCCTTCTGCTATGATTCTGAGCCATGCAAAGGTTGCTTACCAATTAGCAAAGCAAACCACACTCAGATGTGTAAATGATCCTTTAAACTGGGCAGAAAGCCCAGGAATAAAGCTTCTCTGACCTGTTATAACTAATGTTACCACTGTTACCTCTTCCCTTCAATTACTCAGGCTTCCCCCAAGCCTGGACTAGATTCATGCTGACAGTAATGTGGAGTGCACTCATTAATCATTTTCTTGTCATTGTGTTCTGGCAGGGGGAAAGGGAGGGATGCTCACCACCAAAAATAGGCTGCCTTCTCTCCCTAATAAATAGGGGGAATCTGTAATGAACATGTTATCTTGTCATGTGCAATTCCTTCTTCAATTGTTTTGAGAAGAAGTATATTATAATGGTGCTGTGTATCTATATATCATAAGCACAATACTGAGGATGTAAATAGATACTCAATTAATGGAAGTGTTTTAAAAAATAACTATGCAAACATGAACCGAGTTATGCTAATCATTTCCGAGTCATGGAACACTGAAGTTTCTAAATGATAAATGTCAGCACATGAAGACTAACGTTTGAGTTTTTATCATTTAAGTACATGAAAAAGACTCATTCATGTGTATGAATGTGCATATAGAAGCATTTTTATTTTCCTCCGTGTGTTTGCAAAACCTGTCATTCTGGTTCACAACTTTCATGGGTTTCTAGAAGATTGTCATTGTTCACAAATCCAGTGTAATGATAATGTCATAAAGTCTAACATTTGTTAGAACTAAAATCACTGTTAAGGGCCATCTAGACCTGCCTTCACTTTATAAAGGAGGAGATGGAAGCTCAGAAATTTCTTATTGAGGAGGCTGCAGGTCCTTTCTTCTTTTTGTTTTTGTTTTTTGGGGGTTTGTTTTTGTTTCTTGTTCTATTTAAATTCAATTAACCAACATATAATACATCATTAGTTTCATATGAAGAGTTCAATAGTTCATCAGCTGTATATAACAGATAAAGAGCTTCCAGGTTAAACAGAAACTAAAAGAATTTGTGATCACTAAACCAGCCCTACAAGAAACATTAAAGGAGATCCTGCAAGCAAAGACAGGGCTGGAGGTCCTTTCTGATCCATGCTCCCAGTGTGGATTTTTCTTAACCCTTCATATCAGTTAATCCATGTTCCTGCTCTGGCTTAATGTGAGGTCTATGGGGCAAGGAAGGGAGAGATTCAGTGCTCCCTGATCACCCTTTCAAAGCCTGCTCTACTATACTCTAGGGGGGAGGGGAAGCATTGCCCCATGTTTCAGTTGAAAAGTTAAGAGTTAGAAAAGTTAAATTGAGTTAATTAGTTAGAGGTGGATGAGTTAGTTGGAACTAGGCAGGGTAAGGATTAGTATCCAGGTTGTCAGGTGTCTAATATTTAAAGCAAGCAGCATTCTTGTCATCAAGTCCCTAGTATTTAACTCCATTATTTCTTTTTTTACTGAGAAAAAACAAAAAAGACCTTTCCTTTTTTGGTGTATCTGTAAAAACAACTGTGTTTGCCTTCATACCGGTATAAAATCAGGGCTGTAAGGGCATTGGAGAGGCATGAGTCTGAACACACTACTTGGAATACTCTCCCAGGTGTCATGCCAACAGTCTCCCTGGGGGTCTCTGAGAGTCATTCTGGGGGCTGTATGCTTAGAAGGGCAGTTCTAGAACCACTGCAATGAACTTTTAGTTTCACATCACCATCTCTCATCTCTACAAAGTAACACAGTAAAAGCAAATAACACATAGTTTTCAACATATTGTCCCGTGGAGGGAAAACACCAGTGAATCAGTTGGTTGATATATGCAGAGTAGGAATGGCTTGAGGGAGGTCACCCTGCCCATTGCATCACACAACAAAGTCAAGCAAGAAAGATGAGATGATCATCTGTTATTTAAAAGGCACCTGGTTTGCAGGCTGCTGTCTTCCTTTTGCCCCTCTCTCATTACTCTGTATTTTATATTGTATCTTGTATGACTTTTTTTGTCTAATACTTGGTATTATCTTTCACAAAGCAGAGAAACAAAAATCCAGGTGTTCTATAACTGAGCCTATCATGGTGCCTAAAAATGTGATTTCCCATTGATGAAATGAACCACAGATTAACAAACATGGAAATAAAAGATACATGGCCGTGGGTTTGAATCCCGATTCTTCCATAAATAAGAATAAACTAGATTATCTTGAATAAATCACTTAACCTCTCTTTTCAACTGTGAAATTGGTATCAGCAACCAGAGTAATTGCAAGACACTAAAGAGACTATATGTGAAAGTGCCTAGGAAATTAATTTCCACACAAATTTTATTTTTAACCCCATCATAGTTTAATTGGGTTCCTATCCTGTTTCAAATGACAAGGTAAAATCAATGACTATAGCTACAGATTGCACCAAAAGATTTATATTTCAAACTTTTTAAAACAATATAATTTGAGACAGGAAATTCTAGCCAAAGTAACTTGAAAAATGATTGCAGCATTTGAAACCTAAACCAAATGTTAATAAAATAAATCACTGTAGCATGTAACTCAATTCACATCTCTGCTGATTGGTTTGATACAGAGCTGCCGTTTGTATGGAAAGATCTGCTTGCAGAATTAAAGTAGAGATTAGAGGAGAAAACAGGCCCAAGTGTAAGTTGTATTTATACAGTTTATCTGCCATCAAACCCATCAAAACTTCAACTAAAATTTATAGCACTCTGGGTTACACCATCTCATCAGCACTCCAAGCCACATGGGGTGTTCTTATCTTTGTGTGTCTTATCTGATTGACCGGAGCAGAAAGAGAAATTATGTTCTTCTCCCTGCTGTCCTATCTTTCTGAGCTAAAAGTGTCTGGCTCAGGGTTACCACCATAAGCGAGCCCAGACATTTGTCAAAAACATTAGAGTGACTTTACTGTGTAGAGGTATCCTCAAGAGTTTCTCCAGAATTTATCTTCAAGGAGTTTCCAGTCTTTTGATAAAGAATATTCTGTAATCTCAGCATAGCAACAGAAGTAAATGACAGCACCCAGTTGTAAGGGAGTAACAGGTGCAGTGTCAAACATCACTGAAATGCAGATTATAAATTCGGAAGTAATAGAAGTTTTCGAAAAGGTAAACTAAGGAAGGTGGTGAAGGTGAAGTTTGTGAAGGGCGAAAAGATACAACACTTTGAAAGTTGCTCATGTTAAATAAAGCTTCCAAAATGTCAAAATGTTTTTCATGACTTTCAATGACTCCCTCTTTGCCCTCACAATAAATTTCAAACCCCTACACAAAGCATGATTCATTCAACTAGTTGCGGAATACTTATTCTCAGCCAAGTAGGAGGGACAAAATGGCAAGCACTAAGTTTTGGGGATCAGTCCTTTACATTTTGCCCACATGTTGCCCTAAAAACTCCAGACATCCACAAAGGTCCACAACAGTCCACTAATCTTTCTGCTTCACCTTTCCTCATCAAAGAAGAACCTTGCCCTTCCTTTGAAAGTTTAACTCAAAAGTCACTGCCTTTATAAAGCCTTGGCTAATCCATGAGGCCAACTTTCAAAGCACTTGAATACATGTTTGTCTTAGTCCATTCAAGTAGCTACAACAAAAATACCATGGACTGGGACTTATTAGCTTATAAACAACAGAAATTTATTTATCACAATTCTGGTGGAAGAGACGTTAAAGGTCAAGTCACCAGCAGATTCAGTGTCTGGCGAGAGCCCATTTCCTGGTTCAAAGATGGCCATGTTCTTGCTGTGTCCTCACAGGGCAGAAGAGGCAAGGGAAATTCTCTAGAGCCACTTTTACAAGGATACTCATTCCATTCATGTAGGCACCACCCTCATGACCTGATCACATCTCAAAGGCCCCATTCCTAAAACTGTCACATTGGGTTTCAATGTCTGAATTTTGGAGTATGTACAAACATTCAGTCTATAGAAACTTCTATGATCAATTAATTAATAATGAGTTCATTTATAAACTAAATTGTTGGGAGGTGGGTCATAAATGGGGGGAAGTACACTAGGGAGACATGTTCACAGAGGATCCCATATGAAGCTACTCACGAGTATATAAAGCACCTTCCCTCTCCTGGCCCTGATCTTCCCAAGGGAACTAGATCACAGGTTTGCTCCACACCAGCTGTCAGTAAGACAAGGGCCCACAGCTCTGCTGACAGCTGAGGTGGAAGAGGAAGGAAAGTGAAGACAAAATGGCGAGACTTCAATTCTGTTGGCAATCTAGTTAGAAAGCCAGGGATGGAAAATAAGTATTTCTATTCGATAAACTGATGTCAGTTCCTGAAGGATTTTACACATAAGGCAATTTGACTACATCGTATACTACTTCCTAAAAATGTCACCAAGAGGAGGGCACCTGGGTGGCTCAGTTGGTTGAGAGCCTGCCTTCGGCTCGGGTCATGATCCCAGAGTCCTGGGACTAAGTCCTGCACTGGGCTCCCTGCTTAGTGGGGAGCCTACATCTCCCTCTCCCTTTGCCTGCTGCTCCCTCTGCTTGTGCTCACCTCTCTCACTCTCTCTGTCAAATAAATAAATAAAAATCTTTTTTAAAAAAAAGATATTTAAAAAATGGCACCAAAAGGAAGACTTTGGTCAGTGGTGATGGGTGAGGTGAAGGTGATTCCTTTCTCCTTTTGTGGCCTAAGGGAAATTCTGTCCTGAGGCCTTAACTAATCCTCACAGTGAAGTCAGACACCAGAGTGGAAAGCAACCCACTAAAATGATATAACTTGTATTCAAGATTCAGATTTATTATGCCTTTTCAATTTTCTGAGAGAAATCTATTTAGAAGTAATGAATAATTAAAATTAATATTAAGAGCATATTCTTAAATCTTGTTAAAAGTCTTTCTCAATTTTTTCTCCATTATTTCCTTGTGATTTATATGAGCAACCATTCTGGACCATGGGAATTGGGAGCTCATGGCATATTTTAAGCCTGTTATTCGCTAGAATTCCTCACAACAGGTAGTTGGTAGGATTTTTTTTTTCACTCGTGTGTGTGTGTGTGTGTGTATGTGTGTGTGTGATTTCCAACTGTAGTGGGAAAATTGCCTGCAAATATTGCTGATGAGTCAGAAACCGCACATTCTCTTGTAACATCAGTGAGAAGGCAAATACTAAGGAATATACTACCGTTTGCAAAATGATTTCTGAGAAAAGGCCCAGAACTAAGGATACTGGTTTTCACTTGCCTTAAGCATTTGGTAAGAAGTGGCTTTTAGTAAGGGCCAGGGCTTATGTGCCCAGTCTGTAGGCCACAAACAAATTTCACTTTGCCTTCTCTTCCCATCAGTCCAGGAGCCATATTAAGCAGCTCTCAGGTTTTATGTTCTAACAGGAAGGGGGAAAGGTTGCAGAACAAGCAGGCAAAGCTGGGTCTGGAGAGAGTCTTTTGAAACTATAGCCTTTAACCTTGGTGAGGAGTCCCTCTCCTTTAACCTTTCAAGCACGAAATTGAATTTTATCAGAAAATGGAGGTATCCATCATGGTTCCTAAGGGGTCAACAGAAAGAACCAACTGATTTAAGCAGAAAAGGAATGTATTAAGGACAAAAGGTAGTTTTTGGCATCTCGGGAAGAATGGAGAACCAGGCTCAGAGGCTTTGTGGCCAAATATGTCAACTTTACATGGGAGCATGGCCCCAAGAGAGACTCGGCGCTATATATAAATATGGCACCAGCCACATGGGGCCCTACACACACTTTCAGAGCTTCTGCCCCACTGGCTCTGGAAACCATACATCTCTGGAGCTACCTTCACCACAGTGGATTTTTCCCAAGGCTTCCTTCCTCTCATTAATTTTTCCTCAACTTTACTTTCCCTCAGATACAAGCAAGCTTGTCTTGACTCAGGGCTCCTGCAGACATGGTTCTGCCCACCTGTAATGTTCTTTCCCCAAATCATTGCATAAGTGGATCCTCTTGCTCTTTCAGTTCTTCAGCTCAAAGACTATTTTCTCAGACACACCTTCCCTGACCACCCTGGCTAAACTGGACACCCCCTCCCAACCCTTCCCACCACGCCCCTTTTTAATTATCATAGTTCTTTTAAAAAATTAAATATAAAAACAAAATAAGTAAATAAATAAAAATCATCACTCAGTCAATACTAGATTATCTTATTGGTTGTTTATTAAACAATTTTCTACTTCACTCCACTAAACCACGAGGCTTGTGTTCATCTGTACCTCCAGTGCCTAGGACCGTGCCGAGACAATTAACAAGAGTCCAAGTCCTGAGCTACCGGACCAACTCCTTCCACACATTCTGCTTAATTCCGGGCTTCCCTTTGCCCCACTTCCTCGCACCCTCATTGAGTTCCCCATCATGGGTTTGAGCAGATGGGACCTCCCACTTCCCCTGAAACAGATGGCATCCTCCATGGCTAGTGTAGGCAGGGTATCGGTAGCCTGGGAGTTGAGCACGCGATCAGAGCATGCGGGGCCGTGGAGTTTGGAAGAAATTGAGTGGGAGGATGGGGAAGAAAGACTGAAGATGTCGGGCAGGCCGGAAGTTAAGTGGGCAGATACGTCTCAAAGGTGGCTATGGATACAGGGTTGATTTAAAAAAAAAAAAAAAAAGAAGAAAAAGTCAGTTGACTTGCTGTCTGGCCGGGGCCTAGCCTCAGTCATCATTTCTTCCCAGATGAGCACAGCAGACAGAAGCAGGCAACACACACAAATCATGTCTCATCAAAGATCTGTTTCTTAGAGACACAAAGACAACAGGATTTGCTGAAACATCCATATGCTTGTTAATTCTTGTTAATACAGATGCCAAGACCCAGAATAATCCAAATGGAAGAGGGGTATGTTTGGGCTTGACTTATCCCAGGGATGTCTTAGTTATCTTTGTTTCTCAACTACAAGTTCAAAGGAAGGATGGCACGTTTTCCCTTCAAATACAGTCCTATTTTAGGTACGTTTCCTCTTACCATTGAGCTAAACTGACTCTAGGCATACCTGCAAACCATCATGTCCTCAAACACAAGACAGGCATCCACTGAGACCTGAATGTTGTGATGAGTTGGGTAATAGTTTTCAGTCTTAACTACTTTCCTTTTAAGTATCTGAAAAACTGAGATAATCATTCCCCCTTACCCTAAGGCGTAAATACCTATGACATTTGAACTGCAATTTGTACAAGTTACAGCCTTTCATAGTTGTGATAACATAACCCAACACAAACTCCTACAAAGGTCCAGATCTCCTCCTCTTTAATCTAGGCCTAGGACTGTTGGATGGCAGGTGATGAGTGATCGCATAGGGAAGTATTCAGTCTCTTCGTTCTTCCATTGTGCATTTTGTCCTCCCGACTGAAGGATTTCACTTTGTGCCTCTAAATTGTCCTCTCCCTTCCACTGACTGTTGGATGAGTTTCTGCCTCCCTCTCCCTTCCCCATGGGCAGTGACATCTAAGCACTGCAAGTCAGATAGGTAGAAGATTGCTTGAATCATTGTTTCTCCTTTGGTATGAGGTGGTAAAGGGAGAAAGTCTCTTCCGGATGAAGGGAGAGAGATCAAGTGAGAGATTGGAGGGGGAGAAAAATGCCCAGCAACAGCCACATGATTGCTTGGAGATATCCCATTGACAAAGTTGCAAATGGAAACCATTTGAGGTACTTAGAAAAGTAAAGGGTGGCTTCATTACAGAGGAGGGGTTTCCCATGGAACCGAAAGGCTGGGATGTTGGCAGACTTCAAGAGGAACCATGACTGGGGCGCCTGGATGGCTCAGTGGGTTAAGCCTCTGCCTTCAGCTCAGGTCATGATCCCAGGATCCTGGGATCGAGCCCCTCATCAGGCCCTCTGCTCAGCAGGGAGCCTGCTTCCCCCACCCCCTGCCTGCCTCTCTGCCTACTTGTGATCTCTCTCTCTATCAAATAAATAAATAAAAATAAAATATTTAAAGTACATCCTGTTTCACTCTGGGAGAAACAAGATAAAAAATATAAAATAGAAAAACAACAATTAAAAAAGCACTTATATTATTAAAAAACAAAAACAAAAAACAAGGGACACCTGGGGGGCTCAGTCTTTAAGCGTCTGCCTTGGCTGAGGTCATGATCCCAGGGTCCTGGGATCAAGCCCGGCATCAGGCTCCCTGCTCGGCAGGAAGACTGCTTCTCCCTCTCCCAATCCCCCTGTTTGTGTTCCCTCTCACTGTCTCTGTCAAATAAATAAATAAAATCTTAAAAAAAAAAAAAGAGGGAGCCTGATTGAGGGAAGTAAGCCCTATCTCGACTCCTTTTCTGCCTCTTGTCTCTTGTGTTTGTGTCTGCTCTATTTCCTTCCCTCTCTCTCCCTCTCTGTCTTCTCTCTTTCCAGCCCTTTCTCTCCTTCTGGTGCTTATTGTAGTTCTTTACCCTACTCTACATCTCTGTCTAGACCAGCTTCCTCTGTTTCTCTGGTGCAGCCAGAAGAAACATGCCCCCTGGATTTAACTGTTACTGGTCCAGCCACCCAAATTCCCAGGGAAATGATTTTGACAAGTCTACCCTTGAACTGATCAATAGGACAGGTGCTAAGTTCACATCACAAGAACATGGCAGAAGGAGCTAGTCCTATAAGCATTGGGGGGAAAATCACAGAGAGGGAGAACAAGGGATGAGAGATGAATGCCACATGTAATGGACATCTACTATATAGTTTACTTGGCATGGCAAACTGTCTTCCTAATTTATGAGTATCATGCCAGTCACCGAGAGCATTTCTTCTCACTTGAGAACAAGGAAGAGCACTAGGCCCTCGGAAATATTTGTAGACCTGTCTCCCATATAATAGAGATCCTTGAGAAATCTGCATCAGCCACACTTAAGTGAAAATGGGATTCTGCTCTTATCACTTCAACTGTGAGAAATTTCTTGGTGCTCTGTGTGGTTGCCCACAAGATTAAGTGCTTTATTCTACATTTTTAACAGATGGAGAGCTTTCTTTACTTACTATAATCTTCATGTCATGGAGCCAGATGGGAGTAAGGGAATTGGAAAATAACGATAACATAAAATAAATATCAATTGCTGCTCCTTCTTTTTTTAAAGACTAAAATTTTAATATCATTAAATAACAATAAAATAAATTAAATAAATAAAATAGAAACAATAACAAAAAAATCACTTTTGTTCCTCTCTCTGTCTGTCTGATCAAGGTCCTACTTCAATAATATATGTCCTATGGTAACATATATATACTTCACAGTACAAAGAAGGTAATAGGTGTTCTATAAATTCTTGTGGAAATAAACACTGTTTTTCCAACACATGCAGTATCACATGACCGACTTTGCCATTTCCCCTCTAATGGAACCAGCAAATAGGGAAGAGATCGATATTTAAGTATTCAGCAATATACAGCAGAAGTGCTTTATGGATATTTCTAGAGTATTATGCTTTATTGTCTTTGCAACGCTAAGCTGTGAAAGTTTTTTTTTTTTTCCTTTTTTCAGAATTAGCAGTAGGTGTGGTTCCCTTAGGGAGGTACTAAAAATATTCCGTTCCACATATGGCTTTCTTGGTGTTACTGCAGGTATCTGCGCCTTTGAGAGATGCAACTGACTGCTATTTTGAATATATTCCAAGATCATCTGCCAGAATGTGGGCAATTCATTCTAGAAGCATTTATTAAGCACCCCCTCAGTGCTAACTGCTGTGTAATTCCAATAAATAAAAAGCTAAAAGAATTGGTTATGGCAAGGAAATGGTTTATCCACCGTTTCTGTTTCTACATGATTCATCTTCTCTTTCCATAATCATAAGAGTAGTTTTCAAAAAATGGAGATCTGCTCCCATATCTCTTACTTATAGTTGAAGCAAAGATTTTCATGTGCTAGTGACCAGTGCCTTTATTTATTTATTTTTTTCCTGGCTTTTAACCTGAGATTCTTACTGTCCCTTCCCAGTCATAGAAGGAAAGAAATATTTTTTTTAAAGATTTTATTTATTTATTTGACAGACAGAGACCACAAGTAGGCAAGAGAGGCAGGCAGAGAGAGAGGAGGAAGCAGGCTCTCCGCGGAGTAGAGAGCCCGATGTGGGGCTCGATCCCAGGACCCTGGGATCATGACCCGAGCCGAAAGCAGAGGCTTAACCCACTGAGCCACCCAGGCACCCCGGAAAGAAATATTTTTAACTGAATTTTTTAAAAAAAGGAATATTCGTAAGAATAGAGTAAGTGTTCTGTGTTCAGAGTTGTCTGCAAACCAAGAAGTGGAGGGCAGCCACCATCAGGTGATTCGGTCCCTGTAACAACCAAGACTAGTAACAGACACAGAAAGGGGCTTCTTAAGGGAGAAGCTGCTTTCCCAGAGAACCGAAATGAATGAAGGTACCTGTTTAACAGAAACGTGGAGGAAGTGGAGATTTCTATTTCCACTGGCTAATACACTTGAGTGCTTAAACTTTTGCTGGAGAGTCCATATATAACCACAGAATTAGCAATGCCTGGAAACCACACTGGACACTCCTTTTCACTTAACAGCCTCTTCATCACGTAAAAATGACTCCAGCGTCCATGTAACTGCAGTGCCTAATGAATCTCTGGAAAGAAAGCAGTCTTCATTAAAGCATTTCCGTGAAAACTTCTGAATTCAGCACAACGCAGTGTCCGCCTCCAGACTTAAGGGTCTGGCGGATGCACCAATTCCTTATCTGGGAAGTACTCTTCTGCCCTCGGAGAGATTTTTGCACAGAACACTAACAGCATCTTTTATCACGGGGCTTTAAAGTGTTCTACAGCTACAACTTGCAATCTTCATTCGCAGACGGAGAATCGGCAAGGAGAAGGGATTCCAGGTCCTATTCTTTGCTGCCCTCATTAAGCTCGCAGGGCTCTGCCAAGCCATATCTGCGAAGAAAACAGTGACACAGATAACGCCGGCCATCTGGGTCACCGCCGCAGCTCGTACTCATCCATCTGTAGTGACACAAGAGATGCGGGCTGCGAACAGCGATGACTGCTCCGCCACCTCGACTCACCTTGATCTCCGCTCTTCTGAACTCCCGCTGTACTCATCCTTAATTCATCCACGGGGTTCTTCATCATTCTCGACTCTGCCCCGTTGTTTACCCATCCCATGTTCATTTATTTCAACCAGCACAGGATTATGAAACATTTGCTGAAAAGAAAGCACTATTCTAAATAAGCAGGCATGTGTGTTTTCTTTTTCATCTTTCTCATATAAATGTTCCCATGTTATTCAAAGAGAAGAAAAGAATTGAAGGAGACTTGGTTTCCTCTGGCAGTGAGGAAATGCGGAGCCACTGTTCTCAGGAATTCAAACCTAAGAAAGAGGACTTACATGGGGTTCACTATGTAACCCTCCCTAGATATCCCAGCTCTTCTCTTTTCCCAGATATAGGATTGAGTTGAAATTACTTACCCTCTCTTCAGCTCAATGTGACCATGAGACTTCTTTGGCCAATGAAACATGAATGGAACTATTATGTATAACTTCCAGTGAAAATGTTAAGGGTCAATAGGCAGTTTCGTACATTCTTTTGTCCTATCTTAGTGATCATGGAAGTGTATGGCATTGTAGAGCTGCTATGAGCCAGGGTCTTAGACTGTCCTCTCTGACCAGGGCCCCTCTCCCAACCCTCAGTAAGTGTGTAGCATGAATGAGGGAATAAGCTTTCACTGTACTCAATTACTGTGATTTTTTTAACAGTTTTATGAAGAGATCATTTACATACCACAAAATTCTCCCATTTAAAATGTATAGTTCAGTGTTTTTTAGGACATTTATAAAACTGTGTAACCATCACCAGAATCTAATTTTAGAACATTTGCATCTGAACAACATAATTTTGAAGTTTTCATCAACGAGAAATTTTGAACCCATCTGGAGTCACTTGCCATTTGCCCCTCATCTTCCCAGCCTTTGGCAGTCACTAATCTGCTTCTATCTCTATAAATTCACCTGTTCTGGATGTTTAATGTAAGACGACGTACACAACATGCAATCATTTGTGACTGCTTACTTTCTCTACACGTAAAGTTTTGGAGGTCCATCCAGGTTGCAGTATCTCAATACTGTGTTCCCTGTTATTGCTGAATACATTCTATGTATATTCTCCATTTTGTTTGTCCACACATCATGTGGTGGACATTTGGGTTTCCTCTACTTTTTGGGATTTGGGGGGATTTTTCTCCACTTTTTGGGATTTTTTTGGAATTTATGAATAATGCTGTTACAGACAGTTATGTGTGGATATCTATTTTTTTTTCCTTCTGGAATTTCTCTAGGAGTGGAATTCCTGAATCATACCATAATGGTGTTGACCAGTTTGAGGAACTAGCAGAACTATTTTACAAAGGAAATCCACCATCTTACATTCACGTGAGCCATGCATGGAAGTTTTTATGTCTTCACATCCTCACCAACAACTGTTACTGTCTGGCATTTTTATTAGAGTCAATTCAAGTGGGTGTGCAGTAGTATCTTATGTGGTTTTGATTTGCATTTTCCTAATGAGTAACGATGCTGTGCATCCTTTCATGTACTTACTCATCATTTCTACATTTTTTAGAAAAAGTCTACTAAATTCTTTGATCATTTTATAATTGGTATATATGTCTCCTTATTGAGTTTGAAGAGTTCATTATATAATTTATATACAAATTCCTTATTAGATACATAATTTGCAGAGTTTTCATTTTGTGGGTTGTCTTTTTACTTTCCTAATAATGTGTTTGCAAGACAAAGGTTTTTAATTTTCATAAAGTCCAATTTTTTTCTCTGCTTGTGCTTTTTGCATGGTATCCTTGGAACCACTGCCTAAGCCGAGCTCCCAGAGATTTACTCCTATCACTTCTTATAAGAGTTTGATAGTATTAGCTCTTATATCTCTATCCATGATCTATTTTAAGTACATTTTTATGCATGGTATGAAGTAGTTGTCCAAATTCACTACTTTAAAAAAAAGTATTTTGTTATGTTAGTCACCATACAGTAGTTTTTGATGTAGTATTCCATGATTCATTGTTTACATATAAAACCCAATGCTCCGTGCAATCCATGCCCTCTTTAATACCTACCCATCATCAGGTTCACCCATCTCCCACCTCCTCCTTTCTAAAACTCTCCATTTGTTTCCTGGAGTCCATAGTCTCTCATGGTTCATATCCCTCTTCGATTTCTTCCCCTTCATTTTTCCCTTCTCCTAGTGTCCAAATTCACTATTTTTTATGTTTATGTCCAGTTGTCTTGTAGCATTTGTTGAAAAGATTTTTATTTCTCCCAGTGAATTATCTTGGCATCTTTGTTAAAAAGCAACTGACCATAAACATAAGGGTTTATTTCTGATCTCTTAATTCTACTCTTCTGATTTTGGTCTACATGTGTCTATCCTATGCCAGTACCACACTGTATTTATTACTATAGCTTTGTACTAGGTTTTGAAATCTGGTAGTATAAGTCCTTCAACCTTATCATCTTGTTTCAAAATTGATTTGGGTAGTCTAGACTTTTGCATTTCCATGAATTTTAGGATCAACTTGTCAATCTCTGAAAAAACAGGGAGGAAAAGCCCAGCTGGAATTTAAATGGGGATTGCGTTAAGTCTACTGATCAATTTGGAAAATATTGCCATCTTAACAATATTGAGTCTTCTAATCTGTGAACATAGGGTGTCTTCTCATTTATTTAGATCTTTGAATTTTTCAATAATGCTTTATAGTTTTCAGTGTATAGGTCTTGCACTTTGTTGTTACGTTTGTTTATTTATTTATTTATTTTGAGAGAGAGAAGGCACAAGTGAGGGGAGGGGCAAAGGGGGAGAGAGAAAATCTCAAGGAGCCTCCACACTCAATGCAGAGCCCGAAGGCAGGGTTCTATCTCAGCACCCTGTGATCATGACCTGAGCTGAAATCAAAAGTTGGACACTTAACTGACTGAGTCACCTAGGGCCCCTGCTAAGTTTATTTTTAATAAGTTTTCATCTTTGGATACCATTGTGAATGAAACTATTTCTTTAATTTCTTTTTTGTATTGTTCATTGCTAGTGTATAGAAATGCAATTGATTTTTTTTATATTGAGCTTGTATTCTCCAAACCTGATGAATTTGTTTATTAGTTCTAGTATTTTTGCAGTGGATTCCTTGGGATTGAGTACACAGAAGATCATGTTGTCTGCAAATAAAGATAGTTTTGCCTCTTCCTTTCCAATTTCATGACTTTTGTTTCCTTTTCTTGCTTAATTGCCCTGTCTAGAATCTCTAATATGATACTGAAGAAAAGAATCCCTGCAATTCTCACATTGGTTGTTATTGCAATATAACCTTGCCTTTAATGTACATATTAGAAGAAAAAAAATAGAGACAGGTTTTATTTTTTTAAAGATTTTATTTATTTATTTATTTAAGAGGGAAAGACAGTGGAGGAGTGGGCAGAGGGCCAGAGACAGAGAATCTCAAGCAGACTCCCCTTTGAGCACAGAGCCTGACATGTGGTTTTATCTCATGACCCATGAGATCATGACCTGAGCCAAAACCAAGAGTCAGACACTTAACTGACTAAGCCATCCAGGAGCCCTGAGATAGATTCCATATAGTAAGCAAAATCAGGAAAAACATTTCAAAGAATGACCCAGAGAGGCTAAGGCTTAGAAGGATGGATGTGAAGCCATTGAGTATGAAAAAAATACAATACTGAGTTTTCTCCCTTGACTTAGAGTCAATCTGTACAGGACGAGCAGAGAGAAGACAAGAAATAGAAGTTAGGAACAGAGTCTTTGTGAAAAGCCATACAGGAGAATTGAGAATGAAGATAGGAAGATCAATTAGGGGGTTCTTGCAAAAGCCTTGAGAGGAACTAGCAAGTGCCACATCTGGTAAGTCATTGGTGCTGCCTGTCCCCAGATCTCTCCTGTGCCCACAGAGCTTCAACAGTACCTAGACTCCATCTCCTCAGGCTTCCAGAACCTCCCAGCTCCAAACATGACAATATTTACTAGGTACTGAGTATGAATCTGATGGTGAGCCTCATTCCTGTCTCTATTTTTTATCTTGGACCCCAATATCAGGAATAATATGGTTTTTTCCACTTTCAATTTGCAAGATTGCCTTTGATATTCTGTGATCTTTTCTGCTTTGCCAGAGGCCCAGGAATCAATCAATAAGTGCTTCACTTATGTTTTTCAAATGGCTCCAGTTCATTCCTCACCTATATTTTCTCATCTCAGCAAGACCGCCCATGAAGTAAAACCCAATGTCCTCAGCTCCTACCCGTGGCCCTGCAACCCTTGTCCCCATCCACACAAAAAGATGCAAAGGGCCAAAATTCCTCAAATGAAGTTTTGTTAATTGATTGGTTTCTTTGATTTTGTTTTTTACTATACCTTGTGGATATACACAAGAAATAACAAACTGCCACATTTTAGAAATCTGGCAGTTTTGGTGTCATGATCTTTTGAATCAAGAACTGTGAGTCAAGTCGCTTTTCTTCTAACAATAATTACCATCCCTGAGTCCTAGGCAATGTGCTATGTCGTTTAACCTGCTTACCATTCACCACTGCAAAGTAGGGATCTTAGGTCCAGTTCAGAGAAGACACTGAGACTGAGAGATTTACTAGCTTACAGCCACAACTCATAAGTGTTGGACCCAGTGCTGGAACCCACATTTGTCAATTTGTCTCCAGATCTTATAGCCTACTGCCTTTTTCGGTAGAGTTCATCAAACCCTTTTTAGATTCTTGTTCTTGTATTGTTATGACACTCCTTTTCCCTGCAATCCTTTTTCCTACCAGTGCCTACCAGTGTCTTTTCAGGTGTATACTTGTCTTAAGAGGTTTGTTTGTATTTAAGAACCCTCTAAACTGACTGATGGTCCATTCATTAGGGTCTTACCCCATACAGGCACCAACTTTTTAGAGTCCCATGTTAGATCAGATTTCCTGAGAACAGGGTTGTCCTCAGAGCAAAGAAGGAATTAACAAATGATGCATATATGAACAAAGAAACAAAATGGATGAATTTATGAATGGACAAGTTTAATAGCTCCTTCTTGCAACTGGCATTTGCACTGTTTCGAGGCAATGTCACCCTTTATCAGGAAGAGCACAGAGCCCAGTATGGGAACTGAATCCTAGCTTCATCACTTAGAAGTTCTGTGATGATGGATGAATTACTTAACCTTTCTAAGCCTCAGATTGCTCATTTGTAAGATGAATAATAATCATAGGGCATATGGAAGGCCATATGAGATAATGAAGGTAATGAATGCAATATAGAATAAACACTCATTTAACATTGTTTCCCTTCCCTTCTCTTCCCTTTCCTGTAAGAGGAATGTTACAACCTTAGTTTCCTTGTCTTGAGCTGTTCTCTTTTGCCTGTGTGAGTTTCTTGGTATGCTACCTAGCATATAGAAATAAAATATATCAGTGTTTGAAATTCAGATTCTGAAGCCAGACTGCCTGCATTAAAATTCAGATCTCTCCATATCGCACCTGTGTGATTTAGGCAAGAACTTGATGTTACCTTGCCTCAGTCTCAGTCTGGAAAATGGGAATCATAATAATTTTTCCTAGGGATGCTGGTTTAGAATTAAGCATTATCTATAATTCCCATAAAATCATATTATTGCTGTTGTTAGTGGTAATAATAATAATACCATACGTCAGGCACTTAAGTAAAAGATGTCTGCAATGCTCTTCTTGGAGGAAGGATTCTAACTGAATCTCTGCCTACTTCCTTTGCTGTTTCTCTCCACCTCCTGGATGTTTACTACTGGGCATCACAAGTGCTAATTGTCTATCTAAACTCTCTGGGTTGCTTGCTCCTGAAAATTGCCCCCAAGTACTTGCAATATCTGAAGTAATTCTGCCTCAGCTTTAGGATTTATTCATTCCCGATCCATTTTGAGATATATAGAGTTCTACTCTTCCAAAATGAAGTGGTCCCTAGGTCCCTGAGTGGTGTGTGTGTGTGTGTGTGTGTGTGTTCGTGTGTGTATGAAACCTCTCATCTCTGCTATCATAGGTTTTCTGATTTCTTTGCTGGGAGCAGTCATTTCTTATTTCCAGACAGCAGCCCTTTCTCTTGTAAGTCACTGTCTCTAATCTGCTGCGGTTTTGCCAACCAGGAAAATGTACCTCGTTTGAATGTTGTATATAGTAAGCGTGAAGAGACCCTGACAGAGAGTCTCTGGGGATCTTGCAAGAGTCAAGTGAGTGTCAGTGTGTTAACATTGTAACATATTGTCTGGCTGCTTGGAGAATTCTCTTTAGCTCCCTTTCTGATTTTCCATTATGGCCCAGGCGGGGTGAGCTTTGCCAGAGGTGAGCCTATGAGAGGTGGAGCATGATTATTCTAATTTTCTTATTAGGAATGCAAAAAGCATTATCCATAGCATCTTATCCATAGCATCCAAATTTTCTGGACTATGGAAGAGCGGAGGAAGTGTGCTATCCATTTGCTGGTTTGAGGTGGGTGAGTGTTTGGCACTCTGACCCCTAAACCTCTTTCTAGTGTTTAGAGAATTCTACAGCCTAAGACCAGATGCAGGATAGACAGTATCTCTTCTTAGGTTCCTGGCCCCAGAAGTCATTGTGAAGAATTGTTCAGGGCAATAGTAATGGCAATGTCTAGTACCCAATGGCAATGGAGCCATTGTTGTATCTGGCAAATGGTACTGTGGTAGCAGGGGTGGAAATGTTCTTCTAGGTGTTTGTTCCCGTGGCACCATAGGTATGGATCTGCTCCCATTTTCCAAGCCTGGTTCTCTAGCCCTTCCACAATACTGTTACTATGCAATAACTTTCCAGTAAATTGCTTATATGCATAAGCTGATCAGTACAGTCACTTGGGTTTTTCTCATCCAAGAACCCTGTGTCCAACATATGGATGATTTCTTATTTTTCTCTCTAAATCATATATAAAACAAACCCTTGATTTCAAACCATTGTTTA
>PISX010014187.1:0-53894 GCA_004024625.1 Mellivora capensis | reverse complement strand
TGCTATAAACATTCGGGTGCACGTGCCCCTTAGGATCACTACATTTGTATCTTTAGGGTAAATACCCAGTACTGCAATTGCTGGGTCATTGGGTAGTTCTATTTTCAACTTTTTGAGGAACCTCCACGCTGTTTTCCAGAGCGGTTGCACCAGCTTGCATTCCCACCAACAGTGTAGGAGGGTTCCCCTTTCTCCGCATCCTCGCCAGCATCTGTCATTTCCTGACTTGTTAATTTTAGCCATTCTGACTGGTGTGAGGTGATATCTCACTGTGGTTTTAATTTGTATTTCCCTGACGCCGAGGACACACACTTATTTTTATTTTCATTCTCATGTACCTACATTTAACCCTACCTAAATATTTGTGAAATCCTTGTATCACTACACTTAGCCCAGTGTAGAACAAAAACAAATAGTAATGAAACTAATAGACTTTTGGAGTATCTACTGCTGGGGTTGATTCTATGCAGTTTCTCATTTAATCCTTCCAATATCCAAATGATCTTGATATTTTCATCACTGGCATATAAAGAGGAGATAAGTGACACCCAGGAACTTAGGTGACAAATGCCATGTCACAGAGCTTGTGGGTGGCAGGGGTGGCTGATGAACCCAAATCAAATGATTCTAGGACCATAAAGCTTAAATGTTGTGTATTCTGCTTGGCTGTGTGACTTGTTATAAAACCATATGGCTCTGAACAGTGCAATCATAAAAACCTTAACATCCCTTACAACAGGAATGTCATCCCCAGGAATATAGCCAATGGGGATAATTTTAGAGGGGAGAGAAGCCACGTGGTAAATAACAAAAATTCAACCCAGTGAATTTTTAAGATCTAATTGGCTTTATTGAACAATTGATGAATTGGGCAGCACCCCATCTAGCAGAGAGACAGGTCCAAAGGATTACTGAAAGGGAGAGATTTTTAAAGACAGAACAGAGGGGTTGCCTGGGTAGTTCATTTGGTTAAGCATCCAGCTGTTGATTTCAGCTCAGGTCATGATTTCAGGGTTGTGAGACTGAACCCCATGTGGGGGTTTTTGTTACAGACAATATAAAGAGTCCACAGCAGAAACTCACCATCAGTCTCTTATCTGGAGCCATCAAAGCTGGTGGCAAAGGTAGATCACAGGTTTAACAGTGGACACACTATTTGCCCTTATTAACTAACATGAATCAGTTTTGTTGGAAAGCTGCAACTGCCCCATTATTCTGAAACAATGTATTACTTATTATATAACCCCCTGGAAATTTTACTAGTTACCAAGCACGTTTAGATACAGTCTTAAGGAAAACAGATACTGCAACAGGTCTCTGGGGGAGAGGACGATATAAAGCCTTGAAGCTGAGAAGCTGGGGATGCCCGGCTCACTCAGGGCAGAATGAAGCCTGCTTCATTTTTCCATTATCTTCCCTTCCCCCCCGGAGAGCACCTGTGGCTACTTAGACAAGTCATTTGAATGTGCTTGTTCAACTATAAACTTTATAGTACTTGTACAGACATATTCTGCCCTCCTTCTTGTTTGTCTACAAGGCATATGACTAACGTTTGACCTTCATCGACTCTTCTGTTGGCTATTGTTTCTATCGAATAAAAGCGAGACTGAGGAGTTGCTTGGGGCAGCAGTCTTTTCGACTGTTGTCTCAGACTCCCAATCTCTTGCAGCTGACTTGTTTGTGCCTAATTCTTCTCCTGTTCACCAACTGGAAGCGGCAGAAAGCTGGCTGCCATGAAGTCACTTTGTTCATATAGTGCCTATAATTGGAAAGACGCAGGACAATAGAAGTTTTTTTGGTCGCCTTGTAAGGGCCTACTTAGCCAGAGCGAGCCATTTTGTTGTTTATGCAGTAAACTTAGATTGACCCTGCCCCACCCCCTGCCTGAGGAACTTACTTAGAAACAAGTGTGGGAAACCAGTAAAATATGACTGACCAGCCCCTGATAACAGAGCCCATATACCAGGACGTGTCAGGTCAGGGGGAGGTAACAGAGCCCAGAATACAAGGATGAGTCAAGCCAGGTGGAGACATCCAATCAGGAAAGCACATCCCTAACCATCCAAGAATGTGGGCCCTGCCTTTTGGGTGCCAATTCTGACCAGAGTGATAGGCTAGTTCAAATAGCTACTATGGGGTGAATTGTAATTCAATTGGCCACCTGTGTGTGGCCAGGCTCAACCACATGGTCTTTACTCTATAAAAGTTAGTCTGTGAGGCTGGGAGGGGTCGCCTCTTTGCAAGAGACGGCCCCTGGCCGGTCAGTTTGATTCTCGATGCTTGGCGTGAAATAAAGCTTTGCTTGACCTTTGCTTTGTATCAGTCTCACTCCTTTGACCATGGACCCAACAACCTACCAAAAAAACACGGAGAGGACCTTGATATCTTTTATATCTCCCCCTCAATTTGGAGGAGCAAAAGTTAGGGTTAATGGAAGATTTTGCAGAAGACTGGAAGCATGTCAGTTGACTTCATTTCACATCTATAAGTCCAAAGCACTGAAGAGCAGGTTACTAGGACCCTGGTACTCAAAATGGAGGCTGTAAGAAAGCAATAGCAGGATTCTGAGAGCTCATTAGAAATGCAGAATCTCAGGAGGCCTGAGTGGCTCAAGTGGTTAAACATTTGCCTTCAGCTCAGGTCACGATCCCAGGATCCTGGGATCAAGTCCACCATCAGCTTCCCTGCTCAGTGGGGAACCTGTGTCTCCCTCCACCCGACATCCCCCTGCTTGTGCACTCTCTCTCTCTTACTAATAAATAAAATCTTAAAAAACAAACAAACAAAGAAATGCAGAATCTCAGATTCCACCTACTACACTGAATTATAATCTGCCTTTTCAAGGTCCCTGGTAATTCATACCTATGTAAAAGTTTGAGAAACACTGCCCAAGAAGTCTCTAAATTAAAAAATAGGAGTCAAGTAGCACCCAGTAAGCTGAGAGAAGAACCAAGGAGTTCTTACCCACCCTCTTATAGACAAACTCATTTGGACAGAGCTTTACTCATCTGGGACTAGGCAAACGAAACCAAAACAAATAAAAACAAACACAGCCCCGAAGTTGAATGATCTGCAATAATTCTGTGCCTTTAAAGAAAGAATATATTTTTGAGGGGCATCTGGCTGGTTCTATTGGTTAAGATTTGCCTTCGGCTCAGGTCATGATCCCAGTGTCCTGGGATCAAGTCCTGTATTGGGCTCTCTGCTCAGCCAGGAGACTGCTTCTCCCTCTCCTTCTGCCTCTCCCCTGCTGTGCTTTCTTTCTCTCTCTCTCTCTCCCTCTCTCGCAAAAATGAATATATCTTTTAAAAAAAAAGAATATATTTTTGAGAACAACTGATTACTGAAAACAGGACATAAAATAAAGCAAAATAAAATAAACACATCTCAATGAATTCTAAAAAAAGTGTAGGCAAATCAAAAAGAATAAAGGAAGTTAATTATGAATTAAAATCATCAGATTCAGGAGAACAAATCATGAGGCAGAAATTCAAATCACTTATATGTGGCCATGGTGAATGCAAACTTTCACAGTTAAAAGTGAAAACATTCAAAATAGCTAAAAGGTGAAAGTTTGATACACTGAGGATTCGACCTACAGATAATTAGTATACATACTGAAGAATGAAAAGAAAAGCAAATGTAGCAGTAATAATAGAGAGATAACATAGGAAAGACTCTTGAATAAAATTGCAGTTTGCAGAGAAAAGGATCCATTAAGTAAAAACATTGAAAGAAAGCTCATATCTCCTTAAAAAAAAAAAACAAAACTCAAAAGCACCACTCAAGTACGTTTTGAAAATTCCCAGGCCCACTCCCGGATAGTATGATTCAGTAAGTACGATGGAACCAAGAAACCCAGGTTTGCAGCCCAAGCCTAAAGTGATCAATACATGAGGTAAGCTTGGGAAACTCTAATCTAGTAGCAAAGAGAAGGCTGGCAAGCAACCAGCAAATGCAGTAGGTACAAAAAACAAGAAAACAGCAACATAAGCAGATAAGTATGGGCAACAGAAAAAAAGAATTATTCTCCTTTTCATGGAAGATAGTTAAAATTCTTCTAGTCCTCACACCACTTATTAAAGACATAAATTTCTAGTAGAGTTTTAAAACTTAGAGCTAACCACACATAAAATGTAAAAATGGACTTAAGTTCTTCAAATATTGAAGAAAACCAAAGCTGAATAAGAAACCTTAGCTCAAGCTCAAAGAGCAAAAAGTAAAAACAAATGGGAAAAGAAAGGACCAAACAGGAGTGATGGTAAAACATTTAATCAAGCTCAATACTCTGATTACCCCTACAGACTGGATAGTAAATCAAAGAGCAACTCTGTTCTCTTCTAAAATAAGGTGAAACCTTATGTTATGTTATGTTATGTTATTTTAAAGATTTTGTATATTTATTTGACAGAGAGAGAGATTACAAGTAGGCAGAGAGAGAGGGAAGCAGGCTCCCTGCAGAGCAGAGAGTCTGATGCGGGGCTCGATCCCAGGACCCTGAGATCATGACCTGAGCTGAAGGCAGAGGTTTAACCCACTGAGCCATCCAGGCGCCCCGTGAAACCTTATTTTAGAATAAGGTAAAACACTTTCTAAAATAAGGTGAGATAAAATTACAATCAGTAAAATGATAGAATATTTTAGACCAATAATAATTTATGAAATACTAACACAAAATGCTATGTATACACAAAACATTTACCTAATATGCAAATGATGTATACACAACATCAGCTAATAGATGCAGGAGTCTAGAGCAAAAACTTTAAATGGAAAATAAGACTATTTATAAATAAGGAAATGACAACCACCCAGAAAATGAAGTACAGGTCATTCGGAAAGACCAATTTAATAGATTAAACTTTTATAATCTATTTTAAAAAGAGATTGAAAAAATATCTACAAAGTTATGAATAAAAAAGTATATATAACTAATGAAACAAAAGGAATTTTTAATAGTCTAATATGTAGAACTCTCTTACAATAAATTTTATTTCCTTTGAAACCTTGAAAGGAGAAATGTCCAGTTGTCTCAAATAATTTTATGACTTCAAATGGCTTAAGAAAAATGAAAGATATGAATTGACCATGGATATGGCAGAAATGGAATTTAAAAAACATATCTGAAAAGTGCTGTAGTCCCAACTAATAATTCTAAGTCCATTTTTACTTTGTACTCCCAAGAAGATTGACTATCCATAACAAAAATTATGTCAGTTATAAGAAAAAGATGAAAAGTTTTCCAATTCATTTAACTAAATTTGCATATTCATTGAACCTATATCTTTTAATAAATAAGGAGGGTGGGAAGGACAGCTAGAGAGACAGAGACTTATTTAAGAATAGAGACCCATAAATTCTAAATTAATGCTATAGAAACTGGCTATTAAAAGGCCAAGGATATAACATGACCATTACCAAAATATAGGAAAAGAAAAAGAAGAAAGGAAGAAAGGAAGGAAAGGGGAAGAAATAATCATGAAAAAAAAAAAAGTCTGTTTTTCTTAGTAATCAGAAAATGCAGATTAAGGATTTTTGCTGTTGGGGTGCCTGGGAGGTCAGAGGGTTGAGCTTCTGTCTTCTGTTCAGGTCATGGTCTCAGGGTCTTAGGATTGGGTCCCATATTGGACTCTCTACTCAGTGGGGAGCTTGCTTCCCCCTGTCTCTCTCTGCCTGCCTCTTTGCTTGCTTGTGATCTCTGTCAAATAAATAAATAAAATCTTTAAAAATTTTTTTTTAAAAAGTAAAGTTTTTTGCTACCATGATCAAGATCATAATCATCATTATTGCTAATGCAGTATGTGGGGAAATATCCATTTATGACCAAAAATTCTAGTAAATTTTCCAAAGTTTTATGAAAGTTCTCCTGGCTAATTCTAATCAAGAATTTTATTCATAGGAAATCATCTGAGATGTTCACAAAGACTTATGTGCAGGAGTGTTCATTATATTTTTATTTATGATGGCAAAAATTGGAAACTATTTAATATCCAATGATTAAAGTTCATTTAAATATATGATAGTATATCAATAATGTGGAATTTTGAGATCCTGCCTAAGGATTTGGTAAAATGATCTTGGTATACCATGAAAAGAAATAACAGTATATAATAAGATATCAGTGTTTTAAAATATATACATTTAAAAATATTGTGCCAGGATAGCTCACCCAATATTGAAAGAGAAGAACAAAGTTGGAGGACTACCTGACTTCAAGACTTATGATAAACCTACACTAATTAAGACAGTGTGATATTGGCAAAAGAATAAACAAATAGATCAATAGAGCAAAATAGAGAGCCCAGAAATAGATACACATAAATATACTCAACCTATCTTTGACAAAGGAACATAGGTAGTATAACAGGACAAAGAATATTCTGCAAATGGTAGCAGAACAACTGTACATTCATCTATAGAAGAAAGAATCTAGACACAGAGCTTACACTCCTCACAAAAATTTATTCCAAATAAGTGTCAGGGAAGGGATGTGATAGCCATTCTGTAAGGTGCGTGGAGAAGTGCTTAAAGACACATGCAATAAAGATGGCTATAAAAGTTCAAGAACAATTAACTTAAAATGGAGCACAAACCTAACTGTAAAGTGTGAAACTACAAAACTCTTGAATATAACATGGAAGAAAACCTAGATGACTCCGGGCATGTGGTGATTTTTAAGGTACAACACGAAAGAAACAACACATATAAGAAATCATTAATAAACTGGACTTTGTTAAAATTAAAAACTCCCACTATGGCAAAAACAAAGTCCGAACAATAATAAAAGTCACAGTCTAGGAAGAAATACGTGCAAGAAACACATCTGATAGAGGACTCTTACCAAAAATTTATAGAGAACTCTTTAAATAAGAAAGCAATTTAACAATTTTAAAAATTGGCCAAAGATCTCTAAAGACATCTCACAAAAGAAGATATACAGATGGAAAATGAACATATGAGAAGATGTTCCACGTCATATCTTATTAAGGAAATACAGATTAAAACCACAACGGGATACCACTACACATCTATTAGAATAGCCAAAATCTGGAATGCTGATAACATCAAATGCTGGTGAGGATGTGGGGCAACAGGAACTCTTACTCATTGCTGGTGGGAATGCAGCATGGTACAGCCATTCTATAAAACATTCTGGTTGTTGCTTGTAAAACTAAACATACTCTCACCATATGATCCAGCAGTCACACTTCTTGGTATTTACCCAAGATTTGAAACTTAGGTCCACACAAAACCTACACACGGATATTTACAGCAGCTTTATTCACAACTGCCAACACTTCGTGGCAGCCAAGATGTTCTTCAGTAGGTAAATGGATAAGTGAACAATCCAGACAATGGAATATTATCCAGTACTAAAAAGAAATTAGGTATCAAGGGTGAAAAGGTGTGGAGTAATTTTAGATGCATCTTACTAAGTGAAACAAGCCAGTCTGTAAAGGCTACATAGGTATGATGCTAACTCTATGGCATTCAGGACATCTGTGTCGTCGGGGTGGGGTGGGGGATACACCTGTGACCAATAATAGTTGGTTGTATTAATAGTATTTATAATTTTGAATTGGGAATTTAAAGCATTTTGTCTTTCTTTACACAGGTTTGAATTTTTCCCAATTTGTACAAAGATCAGCTCATGATTTGGGGAGGGAAAATGACACTTTAGGTCAAAATAAATACTATGTAAAGTAAGTTTGAGGCCATCTGAGTTTTGGAACTCTCCCTAGGGATCTAGAAATATCCAATTACAGACACTGTTTTAAGAAAGAACCTGATTCCATTATTTTGTAGCTGTCTGAATTGTGCTCTTGTTTCTTACCAAGTCATTTCAAGTCACGTGCCCCCATAACTCAGAGGAGGCTGATCAGAGGCTTTGCTCTATGGTCAATACGGCTTGGCAGTGAGGGGCTGCATGCTTTCATTTTCAAAGAAGTCAGCATCCTTCCTTAACTAATTGTATCTGGTAAGCTCAAAATTTACTGTGGCTATTTTAACTGTTCTGAGAAAACCATTAGAAGGTTTTAGCTAGAGCGTGTCTATGAATATTCATAGAGAGTCTGCTTCTGTATTAGAAACCACACCCACATCTCTGCAGTATCCGCAGCATGGATAAGGGCTCTCTTCCGGCCACGTGAAAACTTGACACCAGGCTGCCTGCGGAATCGAATGCACGTAAGGTCTGCTTGGCTGGTGTGACTTTGTATTTTATAGAAAAGCCTTTCTGCTTTAACTTTTTGTTATCATGGAAGCGTCTTTAAGCTTCTTTTATCTGTCTTGCAGGATTTGCCTCATCACAAAACCTTCAAAAACTTAAACTTGTCATTTTCTAAAGTCAGAGATTGATATGTAGCTTTAAAAAGAGTGCATATACTATTCTTGTATTATTTTGGGATGCACAATGAAGCAACATTTTGCATATATACATAATAATGAATGTGGAAAGGCAGTTAAATATATAGACAAATATAATGGTTCAAGTTAAGCATCCCAATAAGGTTGTCATTTTGGATTTGAATTTGAAATAGGAATATAGGGGACATATATAAATGAGTTACTATATAGGTAAATATTAGCACCTTGCCTAAGATCACACAGCCAGCTAGCTAAACCATTAAAATATATTTCATTCATATGCATCATTTATATACTTCTGAACTATGTGACACAAAGGTCACCTGGAAACTTCCTGTCTCTGTGGGAAACAGGGAGCCCTCCACACATTTCTTTTTTTTTGTCAGTTCTAATTGTCTAGTCTTCTATGGCCTCCTCTATCTTGTACACTATCTTTTAATTGTACTAAGTAGGCAAAGTGGAAATCAATAGATCTTGAGAACTGACTACCTCCTCTCGCCCGACTCTCTCCCCTCCTGCCCCCGATGCCACTGAATCCACAGGCATAAAGATATCGGTGAACTGTGGACTTACTGAAGTTTTCATAGAAGCTAAGCATACAAGTTCAAATCTCTTTATGGCAAATTTCTCTCCTAATGTTCCTGCCTGGGTGTTTCTGATCTTGCTAAGCATCTAGCCTTTCTTTTTTGTTCCCTTTCCCCCCATTTTTTCTTTTCTTTTCTTTTTTTTTAAAGATTTTATTTATTTATTTGACAGAGAGACTGAGATCACGTAGGCAGAAAGGCAGTCAGAGAGAGAGGGGTAAGCAGGCTCCCTACTAAGCAGAGAGCCCGATGCGGGGCTCGATCCCAGGACCCCGGGATCATGACCTGAGCTGAAGGCAGAGGCTTAACCCACTGAGCCACCCAGGCGCCCCTCCCCCCATTTTTTTCTCTAAAGAATTTCAGTTCTTCTCCTTTCAATTTGCCGAGTAATTCACCAAATTTGCATATCCCAGATTTGCTTGTCCAAACCTATCAATGTGTTCTCAACATAAGGCTTTTCTCATTAACATAATGCACATAAGAATAGTTGGGTTTATATATAATATAAACCTTGTTTTTTTATTGGACACACAATACTTTTTCTTAAATATTAGTGCATCCAGGGTTACATTTTTTTTTTAAAGATTTTATTTATTTGTCAGAGAGCGAGAGCAAGAGAGTGAGCACAGGCAGACAGAGTGGCAGGCAGAGGCAGAGGGAGAAGCAGGCTCCCCGCCGAGCAAGGAGCCCGCTGTGGGACTCGATCCCAGGACGCTGGGATCATGATCTGAGCCGAAGGCAGCCGCTTAACCCACTGAGCCACCCAGGCGTCCCATCAAGGTTACATTTTTGATTGCCCCCTACAATGCTCTTCCTATATACCCTTTCCTTCTCTAGTGTTTAATGCCCATTTCTGCCACAGTGGTCTGCAAATTCTTATCTCAGATTCTCCCTCCTCTGCTGCAGACCCACACACAGATCTGCATACTGGATACATAGATATGAAAGCTCTCAAGCACCTGAAGTTCAACATAGTCAAAGCAAATCTCACTATATCCCAGAAAACTCCTGCTATTTCTTTTTGTGCTCCTTATATTTGTTAATTCTACCGCTGTCTTCACCAACACCAGAGCCAGGAATCTAGGAGCCATTATTAAGTACTACCTTTTCCTTGTAATGAACATTGTGTTCCTAATGGAACTCTGTCTCCTCTAAAAGCTGTCGTTTCCTGTCCAGACTCATTAGCCCACCCTGAAACCTTCATCATTTTTTTTCTCAACTCTGGAGACAACCAAATTAATTGACTCGCATTTGGTCTGTCCCAATTCCAATCCGTACTCTTCTACCTATGCCAGAGAAAATTCTCTAAACTACAAATCTGATGCTCATTCCTCCCCCTCACTCAAAGGTTAAGCGCAAGTACATGGGAGATTAAATATTAAAGCACAATGTCCTTCACAATCTGGCTCTAGGTGACTAGGGTCTCATGTATTTCCATTCCCCTCCTGACTGCCAGGGTTGTGCTATGTTTCTCAGGAGCCATAATATTTGATGTTTCATTTCTGTAACCTGTTTAAGTGTTGTTACATTTGCCTTGAAAGACCTTCCCTTATCTTTTTTTTTTTTAAACTTGTAAATCCTTACTTTTCCTTCAAGACCAAACAACAACAATAACAAAAACAAATAAATAGATTTAAAAATTCCTCTGAGAAGCCCTACTTAACTCCTGCTCTTTTCTCTCTTGCTTAGCATGAATTCCATCTCTACCCCTGTGTTCCATAGCACGTTCTCTATCACTTTGTGAAAGAATTTGTTGTTTTACATTGTAATTATTAACTTAACACCTTGGTCTCCCATTAGAGTAGAAACTCCCAAATCAGGATGGAATCATATTCAAATTGATTTCCTCCGTATTTAGCACAGTGCCTACAGCACGGTCAGTGGATGCATATTGTCACATTAAATAATGGGTGATTCTTACTGAACTATTGATATTTGTAGACAAAGGGAATTCAGATGGGTTCTTAAGGTGACTCTTTATATGAAAAAACTCTCCCCTTGACCAAACTTAAGCCAGGCTCCTCTGAAAGTCCCCTCCTCCCCACCCCACCCCCCAGTAGAACTTACAGTTGGGCCTTGTCCTTGGCCTGCCTACTTCAGTTTTAGCAAGAATCCTGCTAAGTCGGTTTAACAATAATCTCCCTACTCTTGATATTTGATGACCCACAGTATCTTATCAAATTCCTTATCCCCCATGTTTGATGTATAAGCCTTTGGCCTGCCTTCAACAGGAATCCTGCTAAGTCATTTAGCAAGAGTCTCCTTACCCTTTATGCCTCCTCTTAGCACTTTGTCACTGTCTGGCCTGCTCACCCTGCTCTTGGGCTGAAGTCCCTCCCTGTCTTTTTTGTATTCAGAGTTGAGTCTGATCTCTCTCCCCTATTGCAACAGTCTTCTTTCTCTTTAACATATGCCATGTGGACTCTTCTACTGTCTGCACATAAATGAAGATTTCTGAGAGGTATGCTGATCCTTCCAGACCGTGTTTTTCTAAATAACTGAGCTTAACTAAATACGTTCTTCTCAGCCTGCATGATGGTTAACTTATGTCCAGAGAATAACTAACTCATATGTCCTAATTTGTCCATATTTAGGATCATAGATAACATTTTTAATTATCTCATCAGCACATACATGTATTCACACTTAAACACGTGAAGGACTGTTTTTGGTTTTTGTTTTTGTTTTTTAAAGATTTTATTTATTTATTTGAGAGAGAGAGAGAGAGAGAGAGAGCGAGCATGAGACGAGAGAAGTCAGTGGGAGAAACAGACTCTCTGGCGATCAGAGAGCCTGATGTGGGACTCGATCCCAGACTCCAGGATCATGACCTGAGCAGAAGGCAGTTGCTCAACCAACTGAGCCACCCAGGAGCCCGAAGGACTGGTTTTATAAAGAATGCTGAAGAGGGGCACCTGGGCAGCTCAGTGGGTTAAAGCCTCTGCCTTCAGCTCAGGTCGTGATCCCAGGGTCCTGGGATTGAGCTCCTTCGCACAGCAGTAAGAGAAGAGGCAGGTAGACAGGTGGTGGTGAGTCCAGCTCATTGTAAAGCCTCCAGCTTTTATTTTCATGGGACCACTGGAGGGTTTGGAGCAGAATGACATAGCTGACTTACTATTTTAAAAGAATCCTTCAGATTGTGTGGGGACAATACACTGTATGAGCAAAGGTATGAGCAGGGAGAGTAGTTTCTTGTTATGATTTGGGAGAAGATGACAGCAAATTCAACTGGAGTCGTAGCCAAAGAAGCAATACAAGGGGGCTGAGGTGTTGACATAGTTTGACGGTAGGCCGAGAGGGTTTGTTGGTAGATTCATGACTGAGTGGAAAGAGAAAAAAGGAAACAAGGATGACTCCTTGGTGTTTTGTCTGAGCAACACCAAGACTGAGATTCCCATTAACTAAGATGGCAGCAGAGTTGATTCTGGAAGGTGGGAACTGGGTTGTAAAGATACCAAGAGTTGTGCCTTTAAATATACATAGTGCGACCTATAATTAGCAGTATCTCCTAGAAAAGGAATGGACTGCACCTTTTTTCTTTCCAAGATAGCAGAGGACTGAAAGCCGTAGGTGTGTCTATGGAGTGGTTTGTATGCCTGGATGGTTTGACCCGGTAACATAAAGTGGGCTGCTTGCATCAAAGCCTAGTGGCTTTGGAAAGGGAAATTACGTCTCCCAATGTCATGATGACCTATCTATATTTCACAAAGATAAGAACAATATTCTAATTAATTAGACCTCATGGCAGTTTGGCTTGTATAGAACTTGTGCCCAAAGAAAGCCTGTGTCTTTTTCCCAAGCATTAAGACACAGACTGCTTTCTTAGCCTCTGAGATTCTTCAGCATATGGAAGTACCATGTCTAGCCAACGTGCTTCCTGTGCTTGTGTGTAAAGACTGCTAACATGGCCTCAAAAAGAAGAAACTTGTCAATGTTGTCTTTCTTAAAATAATAGGCAACTTTGGAGGTTGAGATACACATTGGCATTGCATGTGCAGTATCTCATCAGATGTCCTTGCTCACAAAAATTCTATGAAGTAGGTTGGACTACCACAATTACCATGGCTGGCTAAGAAATCCAAAGTTCAAAAAAAAAAAAAAAAAAAAGAAGAAGAAGAAGAAACTGAATTCTGGAAGTAGTAAGTAGCAGCACAAAGTTGCAAAGGTGATTGTGCCAGAGCCAGGATGAAGAACTCTCCAAACTTCTAGTGCAATATTCTTTACACCATAGCACACAGACATAGCCACTGATCATTTAACTCTGTATTTATTAATCTCTTATGTAGGTTTTCTTTTGGAACCAGCAGCAACTCCTGCAGTCTACTTTATATATGAGTGTTGTTGGGAAATAAGTCAGAGGAGGCTATTGGCAAGTTGAGGAGGGACCTGCTTTTATTGAGTGATCATAAAATATCTTACATAAGCAACTGGAGACTATCCAGTTCTTTCTGGTTGCAGAGAAACTTGTCCTCCAACTCCTGGAAACAGGAATTTTAGATTCAACCAATGAAGCTCAAGCAAATGGCATTACCTCATCAGAAGAGTATTTCATTGGCTCTTCACTTTCCAAGTAGCTTTAGAATTGTTTCCAATACTTTAACCCTTGTGTTTATAAATCCAACATAGTGCAGTGTTGCAGCTAACTCTTATACTAAAGATATTCTATGGTTATAAAATATGGTTAAATTGAAGAAGCAAATGCCTCTTATTTCCATTTAAAATGTATAACTATACTAATGGTCAATTTGATTTAAAAAAGAAATTGTAATTTTGTTTTTGCTGAATCATAATATCTCTATTTGCATGCTAGAAAAATATCAGTCCTTGAAAAAAAAATAGAGCAAAGAGAACCATATATTGACACTCTGCTGTATGTGCTGTGGCTTCTGAAATAGCCAATATTTTCCATGGACCTCCTCACTCATTCGTTTTTGTCAGTTTGGGAGTTAGTGTTGGATTTAAGTGCTGGAGAGGGGAGTCAAAATATAAGTATGTGGAAGGAAATGATGAGCACAGTTAAGGGATTGGAACACAGCATTAAAGGGATGGAGGGATAGAGGATTCGTACAGTTTTCCATGAGCACATACTTGCTCTTCTTCTTACAGGAATACCTTCCCCATCACTTCTCTTCCTAATCTCATGGATCCTTTAGGCAAAAGTAAAACTCATTTCTTCTATTTAAAGCAGTTCTAGTAAGTCTGACCCCTCACATTTGTTCTTCTGTCCTATTCCATGACAGTTCTGTACTAGTATATTGTTATCTAATATTTATTTATGTTGTCTATTAAATTGTAAATTCTATGAAGTCAAGATTTAGGAGTTATTGTGTTTTACCAATCCCTCAGATCCTGGCACAATATATATTTGAAGATTGGTTAATATGGTGGTGATTTGAGTTAGAACTTGAGAGTAAGAATCCAAAAAGGACCCCACATCTTAATAGTTAATAGAATGAGGACATTTCACTCTAGAAAAGAAGACCTGGATCTTCTTCTTCTCCTCCACCTTCCATTTTCCTCCCTCTCCCCCACCTCCCCTCCCCCTCCTTCCCCTTTCCCTCCTCCCCTGCCTCTCCTTCCTCCTCCTCCTCCGTCTTCTTCTGTTCACAGACCTATTTGCTCAGTCTTAAGGTTGCCAAAGGTGTAATGAGCTTAGAAAAGATCCAGATTTGACACCCAGCTCCGTCACTTTCTGTATTGTAATTTTGGATAAGCTATTTAAATGCCATGAGCTTCAGCTCTCTTATCTGTAAAACTGGGAGAAATGGAACCTAGTTCACAAAATAGTTGTAGGGATTAAAGGAAGGTGCATAGAGCCACCCACTTTGCCATCTTCTTTACCATCTCTCCTTTACTCTGGGTGAGATTTATTCTTTCTGGATGGTGAGAAAGTAAATTTTATACTTAACAGGAGCTTTCTGGGATCACTTCCTACTTTACTCATTCCTGCTTAGCTATGAGATATTGAAGGTCTTAACTTGTGGCTTAATTTCCTTCTAAGTCTCTAGCCAATCCCTATTAAGACAGAAAGAAGTATATTGGTGTCATCTGACTTGAGAATTAATGGGTTTTGAATGACATTTGTCTTCACTGGTCTGCTTCAACTCTGATGACCCTTGAGCATCTGAATGTCATGAGGGGCAGAGCCTTCAGCTTTACCTCCGAAATGTAGATCTCTTTGTTCCATATGGCTGTGTCTTGTCTTCCTGCTCAACTCCTCAGCTTCATGATGAGGTGAGGGTCTTGACCTCAGGGGTAGTTCACTTTATAAGGATCTAGACATTGTTGTTGACACCTGCCTTTCCTTCAGACTGAGCTGTGCTATCTTCTCAGACTATGAGAACTATGTCATAAGTCACAGGCTTGACCTAGATTCTGTGTTATCACTAGTCAGAACTATTTGTCATGATCTCCTTGGGCATTATATTTGATTTCTGGACAGCCAGTAGCAAATACATCCTTCAAGATGAGTTAATTCATTCTTCCATCCATTCTTCGATCCATTTCCTGAGAACATTAACTCTATTTCACCCTTGCCTGAGTGCCAGGATGCAGAGTTAATGTACTAGTGTTTGTTCCACTGGTTTTGATCTGACCACATCTCAGCCTTACTGCACACTGCACTTACCCGAACATGACTCATAGCCGCATCTGAATTATCCTTAAATGCTACCTTATTCTGTTTATAGGAAAAGATATTCAAATGGGAAATGAAGAAAATGTCATTAACATATCCAAATGCATATTGAATAATTTGGAAATTTCCTGAAATCTAATTCACCTCAAAGCCATGGCCAATGGTCTTTTCTAAGTAGAGCCACTTATATTATAACCAAAGAGTTAAAAAAATAATAAGGTAGAACAGAGAAACCTTTAGAAGTATAGTCAAGTAGTATATTGCACTTGCCTAGTGAGAGGCAGACCAGGGACCAAAACAAAGTTAATGTAGGACTCTATCTTCTCTATACAATTGTTCTAACTTTAATAGATGGCTAATTTGTTATAGTCTTAATAAAGTTAATGGAAGTGATCAAAATCTTTCCAAGTACTTCTTGCTTTTACTTTAAAAATCAATATCCCACTTTCCATCAAACTGCAATACAGCATGAAGCCAATATGTAGACTTTCCTGAGGCTGTCAGGGGTGTCTATTTAAAATGACCTAATGCAAGGACAATTACCCTAAAGTCTTGGTGACTCTCCAGTGCTAGACCCACTGGCTGCCAGCCTGTGTTCCCTGAGCCAGCTCTAACAAGAACTGGGGCCATAAATGGCAGTTGCTCCCCTCTGGTCTGACTTGAGATTGAGTCCTATGCTCCAGTCCACATTTCAGTGGTCCCATGGAGTCTCCTTTTCTGCCAGGTTGACCTTGGATCTTGTAAGTGGAAGCGAGTCCCCACCACAGCCAGAATTTCAGCCTGGTCCATAGGATCCCAACTTGATTTCCATCTTAGAGATTTCTCTGCCTGGTTCATTAGCTCCCCCAGGAGTGTTTTCTTCTTTTTTCTTATATCGTACCAAATCTCCATGGTTAAGATCCTATTGTTTGGTATAGGTTGTTCATTTATTTATTTTTGCAACAAATATTTATTGAACAACTGCAGTGTGCCCCTAGGTACTGGATCAGAATAGGAACAGGGTGAGATCCCCCTTCCTTCATGGAGTTTACAGTTGATTGAGGTGATAGATCTTTAATACGACATTACTAAAAGTGTAATGAGTATTACTAGCAGGGTAACTCCTGTCACCTCTAGGGGCTCAATCTTGAATTTGCCCCAAAGAGGAAATTTCCTAGAATTAATAACAATACTTTACCTGATGGCCAAGAACTGTGCAATCAGGATTTCCTTCCTCTTTGATTTCCCCACACTTTGTCCTTCCTTCCTGAATCTGTTCCTCAGCACTGAACACTCTGAAACTCATCAGTGAGGCCCGTTTCCCTATTTTGCTATGCTTGGAGCTGCCTGGCCATGTCTTTGGCTGACCTCTGTAGCAAAGTCAGTTACTTCTAGCAGGGCTCTGGCTTGTGTGCCTCACGCTATCACTGTGTTTTAGTCTCCCTCAGTCCATGTGGCAAAAGCCCCAGGATCCTGCACATAACAGCTTATTAGGCTACAAAGATCTCTGCAAATATATTTTCATGCAAGCCTTGACTTGGAACTGATATTCTCTGTGGCTAAACCATGTGGATGCCTTCCTAAGATACAATGCAATGTTTCTTTAGGAAACCTGATTCACCTAAAGCCCCCTGTTCTATGACAACCTTCCTGAATGGGGTAAGCACTATTTTCTTATGCCCAAAATGAAAATAGTGTTGATTTGAGGTATGTGTTGGTAAGACATAATACATGGGAAAATGCTTCTGATTGCAATGCATCATACACGTGTTAAATATTTTTATAGTTGCTTGCTAAGAGATGTCCTATTGAGATGAAAGAAATATTATGACCATTAAGATGGGCATACTTATGTCCAAGAGAGTAAAATCTGTTCTTCCTTAACTGTCGATGTTCTCTTCTATGAAATGAAGGGATTGAGCTGGATGCCTTTCGAGCATTAACATGGATGATACCGTTGTTTTGTGCGTGCTTATGTATTTCAGTAAGATCAAATAATAGACAAATCTACTATCAATATATATTTATTACACAAAGAGAAAATTCAAGGAAGGACATTGAGTGCTTGGGACATCCAGTGATTTTACATCTGATCTAGACCACTGAGGGACTTTTCTAATTTGGAATAGAAGTAGCATATATGGAAAGGTAGAACTGTCAGCACACAGTTCAATATTATGCAAGTAATACTAGAGACAGAGATACAGGTATCCCATTAGGGAACAATTAAGTCATGGAACTAAACGTCAAGCGTAAAGAATATAGTCAACAATATTGTAATAACGATGTAATGAGACAGATGGAAGCTACCCTTGTGGTGAGCACAACATAAGGTATAAACTTGTCAAATCACTAAGCTGTACACATAAAACTAATGTAAAATTGTGTGTCCACTGTGCTCAAATTAAAAAAAGAAATAAATAAGTGATACTAGAAGCGAAGAGTGGGAACAAACTTTTATTGAGAGTCAATGTTTTTGTATCACTTAATCCTCTTAATAAAGGTGCAGGATTTATTTTGGTGTCCCTGTTTTGCAAATGAAAGGTATGGCCCTGAAATGACTTCCATCATTTAAGCAAACTAAAACAGCTGATAACAAACCACACTCAAGTCAATTTTATAACAGATATATAGTATTTTTCCATTAAGTCACAGATTTTGGTAGTTCACAAACTAAGAGTTCCTTACCACATAATCTGCTACCTAGATGGGGAAGGTTTGAGAGTGAAAGCAGTACTGTCAATAATTACGCTGGAACAGCAGACATAATACATCAATGACATGGGCAAACCTAGATGTGTGATCACCCTTGCCATGTTTTATTTAAATAGTCACTAGAAAAGAAAAGGATGGAGGATTAAGTTAGAGCTGGACAGAAGACAAGTGTCCCACTCGACAGTTTGGTGGAAGAGCCCTCTCTCTGCTCTCCCACTGTCTGCAGCTCTGTTCTCAGACCTCCAGTCTTGGGTCTCATTATTTAGCTTCATGGTCTTGATAGCTTCCTATGCTGCTTCTTGCATAGACCCAGAAGTTCTTTGTTGGAAATCTGCAGTGAGTTAATACCGTGGTGATGAACTTGGGAATCACAGGATGGGTCCCCAAATGAACTTTCGAGTTTGCAGAGTTACCACCATACCTAGAGGTAGCTGCCTTATACTCATTACCTCAAATGCAGGGGTCACCAAGCAGCCCAGGTTTGTATCTTCACTTCCCCTCTCAAGTGTGATTATCTGGCAAGTTCCTTAACTTATCTGTGCCTGAGTTTTCTCATCAGTAAAAAGGGGATCATGATAGTGCCCACGGGATAGAACATTGCTTCCAAAGCATTAGCTACTTCTGGTATTAGTATCAGATAACTAGAATTATTATTTCTTTCTACCAAGTACAGGATGGGATAAATAGCTCAATAAGCATGAGTTCTGGACACTGGACAGAGAGAGTTATTGGTGGCAGAGTAGTGGAGTTGATGTTAAAAGTCTTGGGTTCAGGTGCTGGCTTCTCTGTGGAATGCTTCTGGGAAGTCAGGTTACTTCTCTGAGTTTCAGTTCCTCATCTGCATAAAAACTGGAGAAATGCTGACATCACACAGTGATGGCCACCTCACAGGGGCATTATAAGCATCAAAGTCAAGCATTTTAGATTCTGAGAAGTACTACATTAAAACGAATGATTGTAAGTTGTAATTCTAACATGTTTTATTACAAATGATTTAATAATTACTCTCAATAAAATGTGTATGGCACTTGGCAACATTCAGATATTTTTAAGCACAACAATACTCACAGCTCATGTAGCACCTGTAATGTAACAGGTGAATCATTCATAAGATCGGATTAAGATCTTAAAAAAAACAGTAACTATCAGTTTTTAGTGAGGTAAACTGTATTGGAAATTTGCTTATGAGACAAAAGAGTCATCAGGAGAGCAATTGGATACAATCTGCTGATCATATCAGGCCTTTGAAGTGAACAGACTGCACCCTCTCAAATACATGCTCCATATTCCAAAATGAAATACATCATACCTTCAGAAATACAGGCATGAAAACATTACCAGGATTAGGGCTAGCTCTGCTTGGAAAAGGCTTGTGGTGCATTGCAGAGAAATACGAGCAGCAGTGCTGAATCCAGTTATAGAAGTCAGCTTTGGTTCCCATTTGCAACTTCCGTCAAGCAGCCAAAGAAACCAAGAGAAGCAGAGTTCAGCAGTTGGCCAGAAAGAACCCCCAGGGATATTTTTTTTCAGGGAGAGGTGACAGATCAGGTGAGAGAGAAAGGCCTCTATGCTACTTCAAGTTACTATAAAAATCAGATTAAGTGCAGAAGTTCCCAAGTGAAAAACCCGCTAAAGCAAACAATCAAAAAATGTAATTTTGTGTAAAATCGGTACTGTAAAAGCACATACGGAGATTAATATCCACTGCCCTTAAAAGACATGTGAGCGTTTCAATCATCATTCCTGGGGCTTGTGTGGGCTCTGCTTCTTTGATGCCCTCACGCCATTATCCTGCTCATTATTCCCAGCAGGCAGGACAGGACCATTTTCCAGTTGGAGAAATGGATTGGGTTAGCTGCCCCAAGCTCGCCACTGGCCATTTTCAGGCTTGTTCTTTCCCGCTGGTAAACCCCACTATCACTCAAGTATGTCAAGCAGAGAAATTTTATAAAATGCTTTTAAACTTAAGTGGTTGAAAGAGCTCATGGTTGCCTAGCAACAGAGCTCCCTGGAGTACACAATGTGACACACTGAAGAGGTCTCTAGAGAAGAGAGGAAATCTTCCTTCTAGCTGTAGCTTTCTCACCATATGAAGTGGGAAAAGCTTTCAGCACTGGGGAGAGCTCCCCCATAAAATGATGTGCTTGAACTAGATGATAAGCGGAATTCTATTCGCCATTTTATCTGTGATTGGATGAGCCATCAAGGTATTATTGTCTTAGCCTCTAAGACATGCCACTTGGGTTTAGATCCTGATTTTATCATTAATTAGAGCATCTTTGGTTATTCTCAATCAAATTACTTACTCATCGGCCACTATGTAAGGTACCACTCTGTCAATATAGTTCTTTTGTGTGATTTGCTTACAGAACAAATATTTCCTGAGCAAGGATATCATGTCCTTATGCTAAAGGAGTAAACACCAGTAAATCACAAGCTCTATTTTCCAGGAGGTTGCTGTCCTGCAGAGGGTGGACAAATTGTCTATAAATATCTTTAAAACGTGGAGATGTTCATGAAACTTGAAGTGATGTTAGAGGTCACCTCACAGAGACTTTTGTTTGGCTCCAAAGCTCCCTCGAGACCTGGAAGGCTTTTTATTTTATGATGAGGTTTATATTGCCATGAGTCCTAGAAAGTCTTATGCCTCTCCCATATTTTGACAAAAGAGAAAATTAAGGCTCAAATTAAAGGACTTGCTCCAAATCACTTAGCTGGTAACTGGCAAAGGTGGGATTTAAACTCATTCTTTGGGGGTGCTGGGGTGGTTCATTTGGTTAAGCATCTGCCTTCAGCTCATGTCATGATCCCAGGGTTTTTGGATTGAGCACCACAATGTCAGACTCCCTGCTCAGTGAGGAGCTTGCTTCTCCCTCTCCCTCCGCCTGCCACTCACCCTGCTTGTGCTCTTTCTCTCTCTCTGTCAGATAAATAAATAAAATCTTTAAAAAATAAACTCATTATTTGGGGCGCCTGGGCGGCTCAGTGGGTTAAAGCCTCCGCCTTCCGCTCACGTCATGATCCCAGGGTCCTGGGATTGAGCCCTGCGTCGGGCTCTCTGCTCCGCGGGGAGGCTGCTTCCCTCCCTCTCTCTCTCTGCCTACTTGTGATCTCTTCTGTCAAATAAATAAATAAAATCTTTAAAAAAACCTCATTATTTGATTACACATTTAACATTTTGATGTAAGTTAGGCCCTTGGTGTAAGGTAAAAATTGATAGATGCATGCAAGAGATATAAAAGTAAAGTGATGGTCTTTGAAAGGAGCGAAGAGTTGCAACAGGAAGGAAATAGAAAAAAAATCATGAAGAAGTGGTTTTTTTTTTCAAAGATTTTATTTATTTATTTGACAGAGAGAGAGATCACAAGTAGTCAGAGAGACAGGCAGAGAGAGAGGGAGAAGCAGGCTCCCCGCTGAGCAGAGAGCCCGATGTGGGGCTCGATCCCAGGACCCCGGGATCATGACCCGAGCCGAAGGCAGAGGCTTAACCCACTGAGCCACCCAGGCGCCCCAGAAGTGGTGTTTGATTGGACACTGTAGGACACACAGACTTAGGTATCTGAAAATGGTAGGAAAGACGTTTTTGGCAGAGGGAATATTATAAGCAAAGAAGGCAAAATATGCATAGTGAGACGATACAGCTCAGGAACTTTGATTTCATTCAGTAGGCAATTAAGGGACAGTTTTTTTAAAGCAAAAGAGTGGCATCGGTATTTGTATGGTCTTGAAGAAGATTTATGAAGGTATAAAATGCCTTCGTAAAGACCAATAAGGCGACTGCTGCAATTGTCCAGGAAAAGGCATAAGGATGTCGAGCAGAATGAGAACGGTCAGGGCAGGAGGAGAGAATGGATTGAAGTGATTGTAGAGGCACAGAATATCATATTGTGGGATGCGGTGAGAAAGTGTTAAAGTGATCACATTGTATGAAGTCTGGTTGACAGAAGAGTAGTAATGTTGGGGCTACAACTATAGATTCTGGACTCATCTGCCCAGGGGAAAATATTACTAGGATGAATGTGGGTAAGTGGGTCAGGGAAAGATCATGTCATATTTATAACTTTGTAGTCTCCACATTAGGTAGTAGGGACTTTAATTGCAGAGACCATGTTTTTATCTTTTAATAATACCTAACTAAATATAGAGTATACATATATAATACATATACATATATATATAAAATATAGTATACATTCAGAAATTCAGTATACATTCAGTATACATTCTTCATGTTTCTTTTCCTTTTACAAGCCTTAATGTACCAGCTAAGACTTCTGATACAATCTTGAATAGAAGTAGCAGTTGGATGGGTCCTTGTCTCATTTCTCATTGCAGAGGCAAAGCTTCATATTCTTAACCATTAAGTATAAATTTTGCTGTAGATGTTTTTAGCTGCTTTAAACCAGGTTAAATAAGCATCCTTCTGTTACTATGTTACTAAGAATTTTTGTCAAAGATGGATGTTACATTTTATACAATGACATTCTGTATATATCAAAATGGTTGTATAATTTTTCTTCTTTAGTCTGTTAGTATGGTGATTTGTATTGATTAAACTTTAATGTAAAACCAACCTTTTTTTTCGGAATAAACCCAACCTGATTGTGATACATTATCCTCTTTATACCTGAATTCATTTTCTTTGAACCTATTTTGCTTTTGACTTTTTCAACCATATTCTTGATTGACCTGTAATTTTCCATTTGGAAATGTTCTTTTTCTGGTTTTGGCATCAGGGTCATTCTCATTTCATAAAATATAATGGGAGAAAGTCTTCACCTTGCTACTCACTGGAAGAATTAGTGTAGAATTGAAACAGTAACTTAAACATTTGGGAGACTTCATTGGTTTGGCAATTGGCCCTAGGGCTTATTTGGTGGGAACTTCTACATTTTTATAAACTGTAGCTTTGATATTTTAAGACATAAAATTATTTAAAATTTCCTTTTCTTCTTGTATTGGACCATGTCTCCTTAATCTTTTATTCTTCTCCTGTTTTCCAATGTTTGGCATATTGTAGTTGTGCAAGTAATTTTTACTGAACGAGTAAATGAACAAATGACTTATAAGTGGATTGAGTATATGAATACATGAGAAAATATCTCCTAATAACCTAGATTGTATATGTGTATATATATCTATACCTGTACTTACATATATATGTGTACATGTGTGATTCTAATATGTGTGTGTGTGTGTGTATAAATTCTAATTTTTAATGAAGCATGGCTACAAGAGGGCCTGCTATGGGGCTTGATAAAGCATCTTTAGCTTCTCAGTGAGGGAGTTGCAGGGTAAGTACACACAGGTTAGGTCAGAACTAACAAAACCAAATGTAGCCCTAATCTCTGAGAACACAAATAAGCCTTAATGAGATTATCCACAAGCAACATTAATTATTTCTTGATCTGAGCTATCATTTATACACAAGGGAGTCTGCTCTCATGGATAGTGCAAATAAGGAGAACTTCTAGATAATGGATATATACCTAGTCAAACAAAATCAGCATCATGTGGTCTATCCAGTGTAAACAAAATAGAAACCAACAAATGTTGCAAAGAAGACAGTTCCAGTGTCCAGATTAAATACCAATGAGACTTAAGTTGTATGTCAGAGTCCTATCTAGTTCAGTTGGGCTTCACCTGCAATTTCCAATGCTGTCAGGAGCTGGAATGCCAATCAGCAAATAGAGAGAGAAGCCCACACCAACGTCTGGAAACTGATGGTTGAGGTTGGTGCAAAAGGGATGCTCAGTTGGCGATCGAGTGTGAATAATTACAGATAGAACAGTCCATGGGCTTGGGGAAGTAAGACCAATTCTTGATCCTATCTAAAGGAGGCAGTCATTTTCCTCTAGACTCCTTTGGTTTTGTCTAATTTGGTCCAGAGCTGAGTCTTCACCTGATTGGCCAGGAGCTATAGCAAAGCCTGATGGCTAGGGCAGGAATGGGCTCATAATTATGATATTGGAATGTGTTCCAAGCCTATGTGTTCAGGGAGGTCTAATTCTAAGGAGATTACCCATTTTAGAGACAAAATTAGGAATTGTATTGCCTTATTCTTTTGGAAACAATTTTCTTTTCTCAGTGGAATGTGAAATTAAGACAGGTAAACCTCTAAGTTATATGTAAGATATGGAATCAGAAATAGCGCTTCCCCAACGGGACTCTAATGAGTGTACATGCAGAGAAAGTGCAAGCAAATTAATTGCAGTGGGTATGCAAGGGGAAGTACCAGCAAATTAATGGCCTCAAAGACAGAGCTTATAATAAACATCTAATGATGAGGGTATTCTAGCCAAAAAAGAATGCAAACTGCAACATGGATTCAAACAAGGGAATTAGGTAGCCTATCTGCCCTCTGGTTCTCTTTCACAGTTATGAGACAATGCCTTTCATTTTCAAATTCCTGAGTTAATGAATAATGTCTTGTATCTTATGAAAGAGCTTCCTTAAAATGCTTTGATTTGTTTGTACTCTGGGACATGAGAGCAACCCGGGGGAGCTGAGGATGTGTCAAATATTTATTCCTGCTCTTTGATTATTAATCTTTGCCTTCAGTTCTCCCTGCCTTTCACTGGGTTTTTCAGTATTCATAAAAATATTTAACAGAATATTGTGGAAGAGAATAAAAATTGGGAATCATAGAGTTCATGAAGTTATCTTTAACATTGGAGTGTTTGCTGACATGTACTCATATTTTCTATGTGCAGGTGCTGTCTTGATTTCTCTAAAAATATTAGCTCAATTAATTATTACAATAACCTTATGGGGTGGGTACTATTATCATATTGGTTAACATGTATAAGTGGTGTAGTTAAAGTTCAGATATGGGCTTTCTAGCCCAAGCTATACATTTAACCACCACATATTTTGTCTCATAATGATGTATGAATGCCACAGACAATGAGTAGATCAAATTCTAATCTACTCAATAAACCTAGCTTTACTATCTTCTGTGACACTGAACTGTGCTCTAGATGTGATAAATAAAAGCAAGACAAGTTGTTAGTAGGATATAGAGGCATACACCCCAAAGTACAGTTACGGAAATGGACCTAAGTTCAGATTTTGATTCCAAGATTGCTCAAAAAAGTCCGTGCTCAACTAGGGGCTAATTCGGATTTTTCTAAGCCTCTGGCTTAGATTTAGTTTTAATCCAGTGGATTTCAGCCACAGCGTTTCATAGAAGAATTTGTTCCCGCAACTTTTTCCAGCCTGCTGGTGGATTCCATTTCTTGTTTTGTTTTCTGCTCCTAATCTAAGTAGACTTTTGCAGTCTATCTATTTCTATAGCTGGAGGGAGCTGAGAAGAAAAACTCCCACATCTTAGTTCAACCTTGCAGCACCTCCGTGTTGCTTAAATATATCCTTTGCAAGTATTCAATTCTGGGAACGAAGAGACTAGAGTCTCCGGAGAATTGATTTTGCCAACCAGGTACCCCCGCCATATAAACCAGACTAGTGTCTATGCTGTGTGTGAGTAAATTCACACCAGCATAATCACGACAGCCAAAGGCAAAGGATGTGAAAGCAGTCCGTGTGTTGGCTATTGCATAGAAAGGTTGTAACACAATGACACCGTCTCCTGCTCTCCCACCCCAGTGGATTTTTTAGTACATTATACAATGTTAGGTGGCTTAAGGCTGATGGCTATTAGGTTGTATAGAATCACTGAGATTTCAGTGGTGGTAATGAGACTTCCCCACATCACAACTATTAGGTCCCGTGACTCCCAGGTCTATATTTGTAACATTTTTCCTTTTGCAAATAGCACAGAGACCTGGTATTTTACAGACTAGTTCTCAATGTGTTGGCAATTCTATATCAATTTTATACTTGAGACTGATAGGCTGATGAACCTAGGATATTGATAAAACCCAGGAACCTTTAAACACTGTAATCCTTCCCTGCTTCTGAGACCATACAATGCCAGAGCTATCACTGCTCACGGCCCCTGCGCCTTGCCTTTTTTCTTTTTTTTTTTAAACCAGTATGACTTGCAAAAATTGCTTATAAAGCTTTTCTTCATCCACCAAGCAATAAAAAAGGGAGGTGAAACATTTGGGAAATGCATAATGCTATATAAATTTAAGCACAGTTCTGTTCATTCCAAACCCAGAACTATACACATATGATTACCTGGCATGAAAGCAAGGAATTGTTTCTATTTAATTTAGGAGCAGAGCTGATGCATTCGAGAGTACATTGGTGCAGTGTAAAAAGCATGGATTTGGGTTCAGAAGAATCAGAATTTATTTTCAGTTTTGCCATTTACTAAGTGTAGGGCCTAGACAGATTACCTTTCAGAGCTCAGTCTTCTAATCTACATAATAAAGATGATTACACACACACACACACACACACACATATACACACACTCACACCCCTCAGAGATTTGAGAGAGCCGAGTAAGATAACATAGACAAAGTGTCTAGCAGCATTTCCATCTTAGTTTTCCTTAAGTTTTAAATGCTAAATCATCAGAGTGGGCAGTGCTCAGTAGAAGGCACAGGCTAACAAGAGAAGCATCCCAGCTAAGTTGTCACAAAGGAAGAGTAAACCCTGTGAAGGTCATTCTTTCTCATCATAGCTGTTTCTCTTGGAATAAAAAACTACGTGGTCCCAGAATCGTGTTGAGTGAGTAGATGTAACGCTTCTTGACACTCTTCCATATTGAGTCATTGTAAGTTCATTCATAATGGGAAAATTACATTGGAGAAGGTATCAAAGAAACATGGTGCAGTGGACACAATGCTGGACAAGCCCCAAGTGCCCAGGGATCTGGTAGCATCTGCTTGCTAGCTAGCAGATCACCGAGGCTTTGGGGCTGTCACTTTCCTCCCCTGAAAACATGAGGGAAATAGCCCAATGACCTTGATAGCCTTGAGCCAGTCTTTGAATTTGGGAAATGAAATTCCTTCATGAAAGATGGATTTTCTGCAGGTCAGCAAATAGGCCAGCTGCTAAGGAAGAGCTCTGAGCTTTCAGAGCAGGCAAGAAACAATCTCAGTCATTTCCTGAATGTGAGTTTAGTTTCAGTGGTCCCTGCAGAGCTGGCTGTTGGCAGAGCAGGGGACTCTGTCTCTGAGGAGTAAAGCACCCATGACCTTCTTCCAGTTGGGAGTGTTGCCTGGCCCTTTCATTAATAGAGTTAGTCTAGACCTTGAGGATTTTACAATGAAGTCACTTGTATTTAATAGGCATTTCACGTGGAATGTTTTTATGAAATACCCATGCATTTTGAAAAGCTGGTTGGGTACTAAGATACTGCAATACATTTCTGTGCTCTCCCAATGCCCTGTGAATCCAAATATATCAGCAAATGCCTTCCTTTCCATTTCAGCCGCCTCCATGTTAATGGAGTTCTTCAGGGGCCCGACCCTGCTATTGCTTTTCTCATTATGCATGGAACATAGCATGGGCACTCAGCTGTTTACTCAGCCTATATGATAATGAATCAGTGGTCACAAAGATCCTGTGAAATACAGATTTGTGAGTTAAATAAGTGGACATTCCATTCAATGACAATCTACTAAGATATTTAAATTTAGAAAGAAGTCCTACATCCTCTCAGACTCAAGTAAGTAATTTTCACCTCCCTGAACTTGAACATCCTCTCTGACAAATGACAGAATGGAACAAGATGATTTTCAAAGTATATTCCAGTTCTAAATTCAATGTTTTTATTCTACATATGTATTAGAATTTTTGATAATCTCACAATTGTATTTGGAAAGGACACAGATTTAAGGGATACTAAAAACTCTAAAATGACTCCCCAGTGCTCAGGTCAATTTCAAGTACCTTGCACCTGGCATTCAAATCCTTCACAGCATACAGTTTATCACTTCAACATGATACATTTCCCAGGGTTACTTTCAACATACAATATTCAAATAGACACACAATATTAGAGGTACAGGTCACAGCCCAATTGTCCATTCCCCAGCTTTCTAAAAACTCCTTGAGTAAAGGATTGAAATTTTATTTTTCTTCAAGTTCTTGTTAATACCTTGCCTATAGGAGGTGCTAAACCATATAAAAATATAAATGAATATTTATATCTTATTTTCTTTCAAACACAGATAAATGAAGGAACACAAATAAGTAAATAAGGAAACCACATGGAAGTGTCAGGAAAGAAATAAGGAGTGGATCTCCTTTAACTAGAGTCTTGATTTAGATCAGAGAGATATAGGACTGATTGCAAGCAGGCAAGAACTTAGCTCTGCAGCACACTGGTAAAAATTCTTGGAAGAAAACTCAGATCTGTTGGGTTGAGCATATACACATTCAAATAGACTATTTATTTCTGCACACTTAGGCTAGGTGAGTAGCATATGAAAGGCATTAATTGTTGAAGATGGAACATCCTACTTTAAAACTTTTTGCTGTATGTTCCTGAACAAACCACCCAATACCTCTGGGGTTAATAAAACTGTTATTAAATGAGGAAATGCAAAGCATACAGCACAGAGTTTGACCCCTCTTAAATGTTCAAATGTATATTAATTTCCCCCTCCACTAATTTTGTATTTCTATGAGATAAAAAGAAAAAAGTCATATGCAGACCATTTAGATGACCAAAAAGCTTGGACCACGTTATGACCTGTGATCTTATTGGAGTCCGTGCCAAATGGATTTTGTTGGCAGCCAATTCTGGTCATTTCCATCTCTTTGCCCTTCTCTACATTAGTGGCTCTTCTAGACTGCAAATCAAGCAACATGTCGTAACAGATATAGCATGGGCCTGAAGAAGTATTATGGACTAATTTTTTAAGAAATGGAAATTAAAGGAATTTTCTTGTGTAGCAACTGCTTCTGCATGAGTTTCTGGATGCTTTGACAGCTTTGCAGTTTCCAAGTGCAGAATTGTGTTAAAGGCCTATTTATCTGTCATCTCTCCTCTGCTGAACGAAGATTTAGAAAAGCATCATAACTCTCTATAAGATCCCTTAACTAACGATTTCAGTATTTCCTCATGAGCCCTACTGGAAAAATTAGCTTGGCTTCTACTGGTTTCCACATCTTCCTGGAGGTCTACTATGGTCATTCTGAGGTTAGCATCACCACAGCTCCAAAATCTAGTTAATCAGTTGAAATTGCTAAATCAGAATTTCTCCCATGGTATAGCTTATAACCTCCATATTTTCCTATTGCTGGCTACATCTAATTTACTACTTTCTCCTTAGTTCTTCTGTCGAGTGGCTTCCTCCTCTCATTCAACCCCATCTTGCTTTGCTCCCCAGCACGAGATGCCCACAGTCTATTACTATTCTACCTTGTTAGTCTTATGTAAATGTTACCTTTCTCTGAAGTGTACTCTAAGCTCCTTAATGTATCCCCATTGTTTTCCTCTCTCAAGGTCAAATTGGTCTCACCTTGTTCATAAAAACTTTTCTGATTAGTCCAACCCTTGTAATTCTGAGTTTCTTGCCCTACCTCCATACCCTCCACCTCCTGCAAACACATGCATTTTTACGATTGGTTCTGAGAATGTTCTGTTTGGATAAAGTAGTGCCCTCTAAGCCAAGCCTTCCCTTATTCCAGGTCTAGCCATGTGTCTTTGTGTCTATATTTTATGCCTAGAAGGGTTGTTATGAGTAGGAGTAGGGCCTAATGAGAAAGATGGAGGGAATGCTTTTCCTTCCTTCCTTCCTTCCATCTTCCTTCCTCCCTCCCTCTTTTTCCTTTTTTCTTTTCTTTTTCTTCCCTTTCCCTTCCCTTCCCTTCCCTTCTCTTCCCTTCCCTTCCCTTCCCTTCCCTTCCCTTCTCTTCCCTTTCCTTCCTTTCCTTTCCTTTCTCTTTCCTTTCCTTTCTGTTCCTTTCCACTCCTCTCCTCTCCTTCCTTCCTTTTCTTCTTCTTTCTTTCTTTTCCTGCTTGTTTTCTAAGATTGTGGGGAACTGGGTTTCATGAGATGTGGCATAACAGCTTGGTGTAACTGGCTATAAGCTGATCTGCTTTAGGGCCCATGTAATTGCACTGGGATAAAGAGGACAGGGAGGATGAATAGTCTCCCTACTTCTGCATGAAACTAAGTGGAATTGTAACATGGTAGCCATCAGGGTCTGGGCAGATCACAGAATGTGGTATGTAGGGTAACTGGCGAGTGTTAATGAGAGGAGTAAGAGGAGGAAAAATTGCTGTTCTTTAAAAAGGTGTGATTAGGGTTTCAGGAGGCTCAACAAGGATGGTGAAGCATCCCAAGACTATCAGAGCAGCTATAGCCTTACCACCCTTAGTCTGAAGGGGCACGGGGGTGGGGGGGGGGCAGGGACGGATTTCTGTAGGAGAGGGCTACAGTTTGGTAGAGGAAAAGAGCAACTTCCACCCCAGCAGCCAAAGTAGAAGGATTGGGGAATATAAGGATTGCTGCACTCCGTTCTCCCTAAATTCCTGCCTGCTATCTCCAATCAGACAAACCCAAAAGGAAGGCAGAGGTAGAAAGTGAGTCAGAGGGGCACATGGAGAGCACACGATGCAAGAGCCCTGATTGCTGGAAGCCTTGAATGACCTAGAAAAGAGGTGTGGACAGTGCAGGTAACAGGATCGAGACAGCAGATACGAGCAAGCCTGCACTGGAGCAGGCAGATGCGTGCTCTTGAAGCCTGTGGCTTGTTGACCTCATGTAAAAAACCCCTGTGGGACCTCCCAGAAGGAACTGGAGGACATTTTGAGGCAAGGATAATATCTTCAAGGGAAGCTTAAGGGGAGCGTGGAGAGGTCCACTCATGCCCAAGAATATACCACTTGGCATATTGTCAGGCCCCAGAAGTCCAATCAGGTGGCGTTTCTGCAGAGTCCGTAGTCAGGGTACGCCTCTAATTGGAGTCACAGTATGGAGACACTTGGGATATTCGGGTTCCATAATACTTCCTAGTCTGTGCCCTATCACCCAGGTTTGAATGACATACAGTTCTGTATTATTTATTAGTAGGTATTTTCACAATCTAAATAGGAGCGTAAGAACTATCTTTTCCCACATTTATCGTATATATTTAATACTATCTTTAAGGGCTGGGCACAGAACAGATCCCAATTATAAATTTGCTGATGATTTAACATCCTTTAAAAATGAGAATTTAGTAAAATCAGCTGATGATATAGATAGATAGATAGATAGATAGATAGATCATAGATTAAAGCAACTGGCTGGTTCTCGTTATCTTAACCACAAAAACTTTCTAGTGAATGACACATTAAAGATGCAGATAAGTATCTGTAAATGAGTTGCTATAAGCTGCTTTCTACGGATTTCCACTCCCAAGTGTTCATACACTTAACAGGGGAAGAAAAGCTCTTACATTTTGTATACGTGATGTACACTGTGGCTGACAAGAACAAAGGATGTCAGATCACGGACGGGACTGTCTAGGGAAAATTAATTAAAGAGAAATATCATCTAAAGCTAGAGTTCATGCTTTGCTGTATGAATAAATCAGGTCAACTGTGTTCTACAAATGACTGTTGCTATGTAGTTCATTGCTGTAGCAGGGAAGCTGGCTATTCTCATTTAAAATCAAATAATGAAAAACTGAGAAAACAAGATAGGCCAAACATTTCACATCAGCTGGATGTAAAACCCCCCCTATTTAGTCTACTTATTATCCTTCCAAGGTTTTTTGTTTGTCTGGTTTTTTTTTAACTAAGATGTTTCTCTCATGCTATTCATTACAGAAGCCACCGTTAGGTAAACAGTGACCAAGTATCTTCATCCTAAGGGCATCTCCTCCAGTAACAGGGCAGAGCTCAGTCGCTGTCTGCTTAGGAGAAAGGTGGACAGTGGGGCTGAAAATGTCCTAACCTACCTTCTGTCCCAGCAGAGAATGAGGATGTGATGTCCTTGTTGTGGGCGAAGAGAATTTGTTCTGGTTCTGACTGTTCTAGAACTCAGACTGCCATGTGCTGTGCTAATGGAGGAGGCAAATCAGGCATCAGTCCTTTTTCTATCTAAAAACATACATTATTTCTTTTTACGTTATAAAAAGTAATCTCCATCGGTTTTAACTAGTAAATTATGCAGAATAACAGAGAGAAATTTAATAGTCATGTTGTCTCCTTTATTTCCTGTTCCCCATAAAAATGAATGTGTTTTGGGGCACCTGGGTGGCTCAGTGGGTTAAGCCTCTGCCTTCGGCTCAGGTCATGATCTCCCAGGGTCCTGGGATCGAGCCCCGCATCAGGCTCTCTGTGGAGAACCTGCTTCCTCCGCTCTCTCTGCTTGCCTGTCTGCCTACTTATGATCTCTCTCTGTCAAATAAATAAATAAAATCTTTAAAAAATAATTAATGTGTTTCTTTTTAAAGATTCATTTATTTATTTTAGAGTGGGGGTGAGGGAGAAGGACAGTGGAAGAGGGAGAGAATCTCAAGCAGACCCCCGCTGAGCAAGGAGCCCAAAGATCACGACCTGAGCTGAAATCAAGAGCCAGATGCTCAACTGACTGAGCCCACTGAGGCGCCTCCATAATGATTAATGTTTAGAACCTGAAAGATAGTCTTTCTCAAGGTCATTCAGGTTCAAACCTCTATATCCTCACAAGTGGGCTAGTTCACTCTGTTCCTGATCTATTTAAGGTTAGTGCTTGCCCCTTAGCAGGGGATTTTTTTCTTTATGTATTAATTTTAATTCTCAAGCTGGTATAAGTGCCTTGAGAACCAAGGTGATTTAAAATATTTTCTGCGCTTTCTATCAAATATATTCCCACTTCCCAAACCCACCCTAGTCCACCCAGCACCAAGATGCATTGCTGACCCTATCTTGGCCTTGCCAACCATACTCTGGTTACCATTAGAAATACTGAAATTTCCTTGACTGTGATTGGCTTTCTAAAAAACTAACTAAAATAAAAATTGTATTTCTTTTATTTCTAATGTCTTGCAATAATGCAACTGCCCTGAGGAACAACTTTGTACCTCTAGTAACCAAGGGAAAAATTATATACTTACATGCATAGAAGGAAAAATTTGAGTGTGAAAAAGGGAAGGGTTTTAACCACATGAGTGCAAATATTAACATCATTAGCTTATTGGATTTAAAAATTTTCTGTGTAATACAGCTCTTCCTCTTCTCAAAACCATTGCAACTTGTCTTATATATGGTGTATATTCTCTGAATCCACTAATACAATTTATTCTTAGTGATAAGAGGAAAATTACACTGTCATCTTCAAAATATTATGAAGTAATGCAGAAGATTTTAATCATGACCACACCGAATTAAAATAGTAAATCACTTTTAAAAATTCTCATGTTATTATTAAAGGCTTGATTAGAAGCAGTTTTATATTTACAGTGCTCCTAAAAGCAAAAGGTAGCAAGCCCATTACACAGAAGAAGCAGGCACTCAGTGCTGGACTTCTTAGTTGGAAGCAGGGTGCCTGGGTAAGTCTCAGATTTCTAGTGATGCTGTCGTACAATGATGCTGTTTAGGCATAACAGCAAAGCAGGGTTTTATCTTGATTACTTTCAGACTGGTAGTCTCATCTATTTCATTGATTTGAGTGGCTCCCAGAGGCTATGAATTGAATTTCAAAATAAGAAACTAGGGACCCCTGGGTGGCTCAGTTGATTAAGCAACTGACTCTTGGTTTCAGCTCAGGTAATGATCTCATGGATTCTGAGATGGAGCCCTGTGTCTGGCTCTGTGCTTAGCAGGAAGTCTGCTTGAAGATTCATGCCCTTCCACTCGTGTGCACACTCTCCCTCTCTCTCAAATAAATAAATCTTTGGGGGAAAAATGAGAATAATTTATGTGTGTGTGAGTGCATGTGTATTTGTTTAATTTTAGAGTCCTCCCTTCATGTGATCATCTGATGTTCTTTCACACACCATCCCCCTTAATGGACTAACTCTCAAATGCTAACATATGGAGAATTCATACATGCCTAGTGGCAGGACAAGAGCTTCCATCTCTGGAATTATTCTAGACCACCTCCTATTTCCCTCACTCCAACCATTTCTTTCCAAATCACTGCACTCTTCAATTCCAGTTGATTTCAATAGGGAGGCTCTCGACGTTTCCTTTATCACAGGGTGAAGGACCTGCTTTGCCCATCTGTCTTTGGAGCAGCCTCAATTTTGTCCCCCAGTTGCAATTTTACATTGTCCTTCTGGCGCCATGTTAGGATGATGATGGAACCATCTTGCTGCTTGCCGAATCAAACGCGAACACACTGCTTCAGCCTGCCTGCCTGAGCTCTCCGCTAGGGGAAACCAATTTGTAATAATGAAGAAAATTACAGTGGAGATCAGAAAAAAAAAAGCGTCTCTTGGCATATCCATCAGAAAATAAAGATATTAAATTTTCATCAAAATTGTCTAAGTAGCTTACTCATTTATATGAACCAGAACTCTAATTTCTTGATCAGATTACTGAATCTCATGATGGATGGTGGTCGTACCTGCTTTAAAATTTTTTTCATCAAAACATGGTTTCAGATATCAAATAACATTTAAAGATTTATAGTGAAAGATGAGAGTCTCTGCCCCATTCTTTCCCATTCTTGGTTTCCATTTGCTACATACTAAACATTCAATTCTGCAGGCTATTTCCACTCTCAGCTACCTACATGTTTCTAAATAGGTTACTTATACTTCTGTTTATACATATGTTGGTTTCAGGAATTATCAGCTGCCTTCCAACTAAGAGAGATTCATATCTCTTTTATCTGCTTTCTCTCACCACTTCTGTTTCCTAATCTGGCCAAAATAGTTATAGCACAATTGTTTTAAATATTGTTCATATTTGACCAGGATAGTATATATGATTACATTTTTTTTCCTTGTCCTTTTTTTCTCTCCCATGGAATTAAAATAGCCGCCTTTAAAATTTTTGTCTTAAACTTTCCAGGACAGGGTTTTTTTTTTTTTTTTTTTTTTAAAGATTTTATTTATTTATTTGACAGACGGAGATCACAGAGAAGCAGACAGAGAGAGAGGAGGAAGCAGGCTCCCCGCTGAGCAGAGAGCCCGATGTGGGGCTCGATCCCAGGACCCCGGGATCATGACCTGAGCCGAAGGCAGAGGCTTTAACCCACTGAGCCACCCAGGTGCCCTGGGACAGGGTTTTTTGACCTTGGAACTATTGAAATTTTGGTCTTAGATTTGGCCTTTGATGGGATGGCGAAGGGCAGGAGGCTGCCCTGTGCTTTGTAAGAAGTTCAACCGTATTGCAGGCCTCATCCTACTTGATACTAACAGTACCCCATCTCATCGCAACAACCAAAAATGTCTCCAGACATTGTCAAAATTTCCTAAGGAAAAAAAAAAAAATCACCCTCTTTGAGAACCACTGCTCCAGAAGAACCAGAAACATATTTCAGAATGATAAAGACACCTTGTTCTCAACCAGGTCCTCTTTTGTTGATCTCCTCTTGGAGACAGCTCTTTTGGAGCTGTCTGTGGTCTCCTTGTGATCTGAGAACTGCTCCCTGGGCGGTCGCTAGCACAGCTGACTTCCCTTCACCCATCTCTGGGCGCTCCCTTTGCTTTTCCACTATGTTGACTCCTTTGTTTACCAAATCTTTGTCTCCTTTATTCCTTTACTCTCTAAAATTCTGAAGCACATCCTCTGCCACCTTCCTATAAGTGAACGAGAGGGAAAATTTGGATAACTTATATGGTGAAAATGTCTATTCTAGGTTCATCTCGATTATTAAGTTTGGCTGAGTTTAGATTTCTAGCTTTGAAAAACTTTTTCCCTCAACGTGTGAAGATCTTGATCATTTTTTTCTTCTAACCTCCTACACTGCACTGAGAATTATAATGCCTCCTTGATTCTTCCATCTTTCTTGATAGCCTGTATTTTCCCTCTGGAGGTTTTGCGTTCTTCCCTTTACACTTGATGATTTGAAATTTCACTCTTACGTCTATGATGGGTACTTCACATCTGGGCAGTCACACATTCTAGTTTTGATCCCCCCCCCCATATTTTCCCTTCCCATCTCCTTCTTTCTTCTCCTACTGGAAAATATTTAGCCATAATTTTATGAGTAGTGGTCTCTCTGTTTTCTCAATTTTCTACTTTAGAACTCTGCTAGATAGAGGTTAAATCTTTTCACTTCATCCTATGTCTTCACACTATTCTTTTATTTTTTCCTCCAATCCTATCTCATTATGCTGTATTCTGGATAATTTTTTTAGAACTGTCATAAAGTTCACTGATTTTTTGGTTATATCCAATATGCTGCTGAACACAACCAATGAATTTTTAATTTTAATTATTTTATGTATATATTTAAATCTACGGGTTACTTTTGTTTCTTATTTCTTATTTTGTTTCTTGTTTTCTAGTCTTTTAACTCTTTAAATATATGTGCTTATTTTATATTTTGAATCTGATAATTCTAACATAAATTGTATTTGGATATTCTAATCTGCTGTTTTTTTCCTACTGAGTCTTGCTTCTGATGCCCTAATTCCAACTCTCTTTTGTAATTTTCTAAAATGTCACATCCTATTCATTGCACCCTGACTGTGAGATAAAAATTGAGCTTGTCATTAAAGTGGCTTTTATCTAGCTTACATCTCTGAATTCACATTGCTCATTGTTCCTGGACTCAAAATTTCCTTTGCTTTCTTTCTTTCTTTTTTTTTTGAAAAGATTTTATTTATTTATTTGACAGACAGAGATCACAAGTAGGCAGAGAGGCAGGCAGAGAATGGGGTTGGGGGGAAGCAGGCTCCCTGTTGAGCAGAGAGCTCGATGCAGGGCTTGATCCCAGGACCCAGAGATCATGACCGGAGCCAAAGACAGAGGCTTAACCCACTGAGCCACCCAGGCGCCCCTCCTTTGCTTTTTTATCAATGCAACAATGAATTAGGAAAAAAAATAAAATTTTCTGAAACTTTTTTGGTATTCTGCTCCAGGTACATACATTTCTTTAGTTTTCTAGTTCACCACATTGACAGAAAGAGAAGTTGCAGTTCTAATTCTACTTCATTCTTCTCTTATATCGAACCAAGGATTAACTGGGGCAAACTGGCCAGATTCACCCTCCCACCTGTAACATCCACTAAAACATAAAGCTTAAAATTTATGAAACAACAGTTTTCAAGACACACGATGGCAAACAATGAAGTATGGTTGAGAAACTTGAAACAAAACAGGCTCACTCACTTGAGAGTTTCTAGGCTGCACCAAAAAGAAAGGGGAGCCCAGGGGACTCTGGGTGGCTCAGTTGTTAACAGTGTTTCTTCGGCTCAGGTCATGATCCCAGGGTCCTGGGATCAAGTCCTGCTTTGGGGTCCTTGCTCAGTGGGAAGTCTGCTTCTCTCTCTGTCTCTCCCCTCTCTGGTTTTTGCTCTTTCTCTCTCTCAAATAAATAAATAAATAAATACATAAAATCTTTAAGAAATAAAGGGGTGGGGGTGCCTGGGTGGCTCAATGGGTTAAAGCCTCTGCCTTCAGCTCAGGTCATGATCTCGGGGTCCTGGGATCGAGCCCCACATTGGGCTCCCTGCTCATCAGGGAGCCTGCTTCCCCTTCTCTCTCTCTGCCTGCCTCTCTGCCTACTTGTGATCTCTGTCTGTCAAACAAATAAAATATTAAAAAAAAAAAAAGAAATAAAGGGGTGGGGGGCGGGAGGCTGGCAGAGCTGAGGAGACGGAGTGGTGGTAGGGCTCTTGCGGAGGAGACAGTATCAGAGGGGAGAGGGCTGCACAGAAATGGAACTCTGCAGATATAAAGTTTCCCTAAAGTGTCTGGCAGGGCACTGGGCAGCACATGTATGACAGGATACTACCCAAGGTTATATTCGCTTGCTGAGCTGCTGTCCCAGTACCACAAACTGAGTGGCTTGAAAATCAGAAATTCATTTTCGCACAGGTCTGGAGGCTGGAGGTCCAAGATTAAGCTGTCATCAGGGTTAGTTTCCTCTGAGGCCTCCTTCCTTCTCTTGTCTTCTCCTGATCTCTCCTCATGCTCTTCCCTCTGTGCCTATCTGTGCCCTCATCTCCTCTTTTCCTGTTATGTTGGATTAGAACCCACCTTAGTGACTTCATTTTCACTTAATTGCTACTTTAGAAGGCTTATCTCTAAATCCAGTCCAATTCTGTGGCACTATAGATTAAGGCTTCAATATAAGAATTTTTGGGAGATTCAGCCTGTAACCCTCCACCCTCTGCCCAACCCCACCCCCCAAATTCATGTTCTTCTTTCATGCAGAATACATCCAGTCCATCCCAACAGTCCCAAATGTCTTAACTCATTCCCACATATACTCTATATTCAAAATTTCATCTAAATATCACCTAAATCTGGTATGGGTGAAACTAAAGGTATGATTCATCCCGAGACAAAATTCCTCTCCAGCTGTGAATTTGTGCAACCAGAAAGTTAGCTGCTTTCCCAAAATACAATGGTGGGACAAGTATAAGATAGACATCCCAACTCTGAAAGGGAGAAATTAGAAAAACGAAAGGATGATGGATTCCAAGCAAGTCTGAAACTTAGCAGAGAAAATTCCATAAGATTTTAAGATTCAGGAATAATCCTTTTTGATTCCATATTCCATCCTCTTGGCCCAACTGGTTAGTAGCTCTGCCTTGTAGAACTACCAACCCAAGTGTTGTAGCCCCATTCCTTTGACTGTGGACAGTGACATTGACCCCTCAGGGCTTGGCCTTCTGGTCCTTGATGAAATGACTATCCCTGCCAACTTCTAAACCACCTTCAGGATTATTCTTCCCTTTTCTAGAACATGTTGCATCCAGGAAAGCTCTACTGGTCCATCCTATAGAATCTCAGAAGTCCAATGGCCTGCCTTCCTTTTATTCCATCTCTGTCCCCTTCCGTGTTCTGAAGGTAGAACCTATGGCTATTCCTGGCTTCTGCTGAGATGGCTGGTTGGATCCATATGTCACGCATTGGTAATCTTTTAGCAAGTTATTGTGTAGTCATGTTCTCAGTGTTCTCTCTGGAATATTCTTGCTTAGTTTTGCAATATGGATGGGCTTAGAATTTTCCAAATCTTCAAGTTTTGGTTCCCTTATGCTTAACAATTTCTTCTTCAATTTCTCTCTCTCTCTTCTTGCATTTTACTATAAGCAGCAAGGAAAAATCAGGTGCCTCCTTCAACGCTTTGTGTAACCAAATAACCAAATTCATCGCTTGCAAATCCTACCTTCCATAAAGTACTATGACACAATTCAGCCAAGTACTACAACTGTATAACAAGAATCGCCTTTCATCCAGTTTCCAATCACATGTTTATCATTTCCCTGAGACCTCACCAGAAGCACCTTTAACGTTCATACTTCTAACAACATCCTGTTTGTGAAGAGATCTGTATCCCTAATAGAACTTCCTTCACAGCTCTCCTCTTCTTTCTTGGTCTTCACCAGAATATCTTTACCTGTCATATTTCTGCAAATAGTCTCTTGAAGGCAATCTATGCTGCTTCTAACATGCATAAGGCTTCCAACCTCTCCTCATTGTCTATTTCCAAAGCTTCTTACACATTTTAGGTCTTTGTTACAGCAGCGCCCCACTTCCTTCAGTCAAAATCTATATTACTGTCCTTGAACCACAATAACATCCTGGTTATTGTTTAAACAACAGAAATTTATTTCTTTGCAATCCTGGAGGCTTGGGGTACAAGATCTTTGTGGGGACATGATTCGGCCCATAACACAAATCAAAGGGAAAATTACATGGTACACTTCTGGGGCTGGGAATACACCTGCTCCCACTAGCTCCATCAGATGCCTCATAATTCAGAGGGCATCTGGTATAGTACTCGGTATTTCTCAGAAGTGAGGAACCAGAAGTCCTAGACTAAACACTGTTCTGGGCCTGCATAACAATCTTAAATTCAAGACCTGAAAATTGTCTCCAAATAGTTAACAGCTTTTCAGAACAAAATTCAAGAATAAGTATAGGAATACAAAAAAAAAAATCCAGTACCAATAAAGGTAGCATTCACTGTGGGTGGCATGTAACTAACAATGACCGGGCATTAAAGAGGCAGGAGAATATGACCTTTATGAGTAGGAAACGCAATCAAAACCAAAGCAGAACTGACACAGATTTTGAAGGACCAGACAAGGTCATTGCAACACTTACTATATCTCATATATCAAAAGATTTCAGGGGAAACATAAAATATACAAAAGGTATTAAATGTTTGCATCGGTTTAAGACAGAGACAAGGATGATTTTGTTGAATAGAAATGGTTTAAAGAAACTTTCAAGGAGAATGCCTCTTCTCCCTTGCCTTTTCTCCCTTGAAGGGCTTTTAGGGGGCTCAGAGTGAGTTGTGTCCTGAGCTCAACAGGGAGAATCACAGAATCTGTGGAGTGTGGGGGAGAACGCTGATGCAGGAGTGTGTCTGAGGACGGACAGGGGCAAGCAGCTAGGGGAATCCGGTGTCCTACTCCCAGAATTACTTACATTTTCACTGTTTTCCACTAGTTACCTAAACTCATTGTGCTTTCTTTACATTACTTAAGAAAATGTAATATTTCTTTTAAAATAAACCACTATTCGATGAACTTATTTTATATTCTAACCTGTGCTACTAATACGGGATTCTTCTATAGACAATCAGCTTCTAACATAATAGTTGAGTAATTTGAATTGGTAGTTTTAAGTCACTTTTTAAAAAAAGACTTATTTATTTGAGAGAGAGAGTGTGTGTGCATGTGTGCATGCGAGTGGGGGAGGGGCAGAGGCGGAAAAATCCTTGAGCGGACACTCTTTTGATCATGTAGCCCAACGCAGGGCTCCATCCCAGGACTCTGAGATAATGACCTGAGCCGAAATCCAGAGTCAGACATTCAACTGACTAAGCTACCCAGGTGTCCCCAAATCATTTTTTTTTTAAGGAAAACTTTAATGAGTAATTTTTCCCAGTTTGCACTTATTATCATATTACTTTACTATACTTATTTACATAAGAGTCAGTTACAATGTTTCAAATTTAACTCATGAAGGCCACCTGGTTCTCCTCACATTCTTTCTGGATGAAAGAACCAATGGAGCTTCATCTACATGAAACAGAAACCTACAGGCCAATATCAACTTTCCCATCTACTTCACCTCTGGTCCCTCACTTAGTGAGAAAGAAGCTACGGGAAGCCAGCCTCTTCTCTTTGTTTCTACCATTCCTGGTCTCAATGAAGTTTGGCGTCTTCTAATCTGGTTCAGTCCACTAGTTTCTCTTTAATCCAACTTTCATAATTATGACCGTCTTTTTCCCCTTCAAACACAAGTTTGATCATGTCACTCATTTAAATCCCTTAAATAATTCCCACTACCTTTAAGATAAACACAGCACAGTATATCCCACACAGCCTACCTTCATCTTGTCCTCATCTCATGCATTGCTGTAGACCTTATAATTCTCACCACTCACTACGACGTGGTGCTTGGAATTGCTGGTGTGCTTGGACTCGCTGATTCTCCCTGGAACTCTAATTCTCTTCTTGGCAAACCTGTACATTTGTTAAGTTCTTGATAAACGTTTGCCTTTCTGAAGGAGTCTCCATTCTACCAAATAGTATACACCTCCTCTTCCTTTCCCCGGTGGGTCCCTTCCTCTGCCTTCCTCCTCTCTGCCTTCATCATGTTATTTTAGGACCATCCATTTAGAAGCCTGTGTGTTTTCCCATGAGGCTTGGGCTTCTTAGGGCAGAGCTTTCTACACCATATACCTTCCTGTGCCTAGAACAGTAGCTCAAATAGAGCAAATGTGCCAGTGAGTACATGTTGAGGGATGGAGTAAATGAATAATTAAACAAGCAGAGCCCAAATGGTATCAATCCATATGTGTTACTTGTTGTTTTAGTTTTATACCACTTTTTCCCCTCTGAAATCTACAAGGACTATTGATCTCTGTTTCTAGTTTTTGTTTGTTTGCTTTTACAAGAGTCATGGAGGAGTCCTGTGAAGAGCATTATGGCTTTGGCTGGAAATGATGTTGTGTGGATTTACCGTTTTATCATGCTTCTTCCTGAGCATTCTCTCACTTGAAAATGCAAGTGAGGGGTGCCTGGGTGGCTCAGTCATTAAGCAGCTGCCTTCAGTTCAAGTCATGATCCCAGGGTCCTGGCATCGAGCCCCACATTGGGCTCCCTGCTCAGCGAGAAGGCTGCTTCTCCCTCTCCTACTCCCCCTGCCTGTGTTCCCTCTCTCTCTGTGTCCTTCTCTGTCGAATAATTAAATACAATCTTTAAAAAAAAAGAAAATGCTAGTGAACTCGGGAAGTCGTATGACACTGGATTGGGCTTGTGTCTGATTATTCATTTCTGAAGGTGGCATAATGAGTGGAACGGTGTCCAGCTGGTGCTATTTTCAGCATGGAAACCTGTTAAGCTACCAAGCAGCATGAACAAGATGGAATGGATTGATTTCTTTCTCTTCTGAATTGGTTGGCAGTGCCTCAATATCGAGGTATCAAATTTGCTCAATGAGCTCTTTGGGAGATTATTTTTTCCTCTTCTCCACCAGCCTAAAGACTGCAGTAGGTAATGATATATTAAACAATGTCCTCCTTCAGAGAGAGCATCAGACCTTTCTAAGCTCGAATCCAGCTACTTTCCCTGGTAGACTGGAAGAGGCATGACCCTGAACCAGAACTTCAATTTTTTGTTTGTTTTTAAATTTCATTATCGCTGGGTAACGAACATCAACTTTCATATCCAGAGGCTGATGCTGGTAATATGAGAGAAAGGAATAGTTTAAATATGGGGTGGGAATGACTTTAAATGCCAGAAAATTCATCCAAAGTTTTTGTATTTTTCTATCCAGCGAATCCTCTTTGTTGGAATGACAGTAGACCTTTGGACATTTTTTTCTCCTGTAATCATCATTTTGAAACCCTAGAGACTATAGGAAAATGAAAATAATACCTTCCTTTTTATCACAAAAACCTAGGCCTGCCCACTGCATTTTGTCAGCCAGTTCCTTTTCTAGATCAAAGTTGCCTCTCCCAGGAATAAACTCCTAGGTCATTCATTCAGCGGCCACCTGTGATGTCCCTGTCACCTGGTGTGTGAGAGGTCAGTTTTGAAACTGGAGTGAGATCAGACTGTGGCTTTGGTCTGAGGCTTACATTCAGATTTCAGTTTTAGCATTTACAGCTGTGTGTCTGGGCACCTCTTATCTTTAGTTTCCTTGTCTGTAAAATAAAAAAGTAATGCTTTTCTGTGAAAAGTACACAGAGCTTTGCAGCAGGCATCTGATGAGAAATGTGTAAAGATCTAGCAGGTACCTGGAGTCTGACAGGTGTAGCATAGATACTCTCTCTTTCTCTACGTGTTAAAGGCGACCAGTCATCAGGTGTGCTCTTCAGTTTATTGAAACAAGGAAGAAGGCTTCATCAGAAGGTGGTGCTGACTCTTCCTTGACTCTTGCCATCCCCTGATCCACCAGCTGCTGCCTAGAGTCAATAATTCTGTTGGTTTTCTTTCCCTGGAGGCAGCCACAGATGTCTTTCCCAGGCATGCTAAATTGAAAACATTACCCTGGTTGAGAAAAGTCTTCTAGAACCTTCTAGAAGTGGTAAGACACAGAAAACATTCCTTATCACAAGCACCCCCTTGGGAGTGGCCAGGAGAATGACAAAAGGTGCTAAAGTCTTGGGTGCATCCCCAAATACAGTTCTACCACAGACAACAACATTGCAACCAGAGTCTGCTAAATCAGGAGATATCTGTGTCCTGGCTTCCCTTGCGGTGTAAATCCATGCACCGTTGTTGCTGTGGCTGCAAAGGTTGGAAAGTTTGTGGATGGCAAATGTGAATGGGAGCAAGATGTATTAATTTCACTTACACACTGTGAATGTTGGATGGGCCCGTGCTTTTTCCCTGATCAAAATTATATTTACACCAAACAACATGCCAGTGATTGAAAGCATGCTCTCTGGAGATAGAATTCCTGGGCTGATATATCCTGGGCATGCTATTTCTTACCCTCTCTCTCTTTTGGCAAATTATTTTACTTTTGACCTCGGTTTTCTCAAAGTACAAAATGATGATACTAATAATTAACTCATGGAGTTATTTTAAGTCAAAAACATAATATTTATGAAGTGCTTAGAATAATGCCTGACAGGGGTGCCTGGGTGGCTCAGTGGGTTAAAGCCTCTGCTTTCGGCTCAGGTCATGATCCCAGAGTCCTGGGATCGAGCCCCGTATCAGGCTCTCTGCTCAGCGGGGAGCCTGCTTCCTCCTCTCTCTCTGCCTGCCTCTCTGCCTACTTGTGATCTATCTCTGTCAAATAAATAAATAAAATCTTAAAAAAAAAAAAGAATAATGCCTGACAAATAATATGTACTCAGTAAATGCTATATTTGCTCTCCTTGCAACAAATCACTGATGTACTCGAGCAAGAAGCACTGGCTTTTGAATTGACTTACCTAAGCTCCAGAACAGCTCCGGTACTGTTTCTTTCCTGCCTAGCACTCCTATGATCCTATGAAGACCTCCTTTTCCATATCTTTTGTTCCTGGAGACCCCTCAGGTTTAAGATTATATGTATCTTCTTTTCTTAGCAATCAATATCCATTAGGTATAGCTCACAATTACAGCTTTTCCTGGAGAAAGATATTAATGGATTCTGTCAAGACCAAGAGACAGCCACTTCCCTACATAATGGCTCTTGAGTTTCCTAAAAGCCTGAGCTTCCGCTGGAAAGTGATCAGGAAGCTTCCAATAAGCTCAGGAGTCTAATCAATATTTCTCACTCCTGGGTGGTGATTAGTAGGGGGACATCAATTGTCATGAATGACCCACCACAAAAATCGTACGCGTCTCACCGGCTGCGGCTTTTCCCGACTTTTACTATCCATTACCATTACGTATCCCTGGGGAAAGGGGGAACTCTGTCCCATTCCATGGCCACAGCGGCTAATTTGCTGGCCTTCAAAAAACTAAATAAATAAATGAACAGAACATGTAAAATTAAAAAAAAAAAAAACAAAAGCAGAAGTAGACCCCGGCAGTGGTTTTCAGGAAATTGGGTTTTTGAGGGGCTATTGAAATGTTGACTTCAGAACTGAGAGCAAATAGGATTTATCTTCCCAATTTAAAACCCCATTCAAACTACACAGGCTGTCCGCTTCCTTTTGTTCAGAGGCTCCGTCTCCGGTTTTCTACCCCAACCCACAACCCCGGCGAGAAAAAGTGGCATCTGGCAAAATTTTCCCAGAGTTACATCTTTAATAACCAGGAACAGAGTTTAACAAACTTCTTGGTAAGTTTATTTCAAGTCAGGATTTTGAGGGTCTAGAGTGTGAAATCCTTGAGCCGGTTTCCAGCTCACAGAAGATTTAGTTTGCTCTGTGGCCACCTAGTGGTCATTCTAGGAACTTCATCGATGGGTTGTGGGGTGCCGACTGCCCCGCCACACATTTGCGCCCGGTTATGAACGTGATCACCGCTTATTTTTTTTTTAAAGAATGTGACTTCCCAATTTTAGCACATCCCAAGCGCATTTTTAAATTCTATTATCATTTGGCACTACAAATGCCTTAAGAAAAAGGCAACAGGGTTGTGTGGGGCTGGTTGATATTTAGAATAATGGATGCTGTATGGGGGAATGCTGGTTAGGTTTGGTTTGGTTTTGGATCGCCATCATTGCTATTCCTGACAGAACTGACGTAAACATATACTTGAGATTCCTTCGCACAGTCGTATTTAGGTAATATATTGCAACAAATATGAATTCTGATTTATTTTTCTGAGTGCTTTTTAAAAGGACTTGTCCAAACTTAAACTGCAGAATATTGTCCACCCTCTGTCCCCTGTGATGTACAGCCACTAATGTCTCTGCTTAGGTTTTAATTCTTATTTTTTCATTTTATACTGTTTTTCTGTGGGTTACGCTGGGTCTACTTCACTCAGTGGCCAGTGTTTCGGGAAGAGGTTTTGTTTAGATTCTGTGAACCCATAAAGCTTGGGCCCTCAGTCATGATCTGTGGGTGGGTTGCGGAACATAGTCAAAAGTTCAGTCCGTTTTCACTCATTTCTTGGATTTTGGATTTTCCTCTCAGTGGTGCTCTCTGGGGACTCAACCCCATGCCAGCCTTCCTCCAGTCAGCCAAAGGTTTGTGGAGAGCTCCTCACACCTGCCATGCTGCTTTCATTCCAAGGTGCCCCCCCCATCCCATTTCTGGCTGGTCCTCTCCTTGCCCTTGCTGAGACCACCATCTCAACCCAATACAGGGGCATGTTTGTCCTAATTGTCCTTTAGGTCTCATCACTATTGCTGATGAATCATCTGAGGCCTCATTTCCCAGCCCAAACCAGCCCACTATCATTAAAAAACGTTAATAAAAAGTTAGATAAAAGGTCTTAGAAGGGGCAGTAAGATGAGATAGACCCTGAAGCTCAAGCTTTTATAGCTTCCAGATGAATCCACCTCTGTCCACGGCAGAGGGTAGAGTGATCCAGCTGCAGAGACTAACCCACTAGCCCCAAGCATAGCATCCCAGAACTGTAACAAGCTCAGTCTTAATTGAGGCAATTTCCAGCATCACAAAGGGTTCTCTGTCTGTGTATGGGGTGGGACAGCAAGAAGTTCATGGGGCTGAGGAGGAAGACAGAGGTCCTCAGATTTCAGGTCCAGCAGGTCTGTGCATTCACAACAGAAGTTCTATCTACAACTGTTTATTCAAGGGAAAAGACTCAAACTTTCAGAGGTGACAAGAGCCAGAAATATTAGGGCTATGAAATCATAATTGGCTCCATAACAGGGATGGCAATGGACCTACAAGGGAGCCACTAGTAGAGAGAAGCCATGAAGATGCTTCCTAATCTGCAGACAGTATTGGAAGGAGAAGATCCCTAAATAGAACACATAGTAGTGACATCTGAAAGAAGTGTAGGTCAAGTCTCTAGGGGCTTGGATAAGTAAAAGGGACAAGCTTGGAGAATACTCCTTAAAATAAAAAAGGAGCTTAACTGTCAGAAAGCTTCTGGGTGTATTTCAAGAACAGGGGAGAGAGAAGATTAGAAAGCCAGAGTGATAATCTAGGCAGGAGGCAATGAAGCAGGAGGACTCAGGTGGTACCAGACATAATTGGAGAAAGAGAAGAAATTAAAAAAAAAATCAAATCACTAGAAATTAGTAGTTGGCTGAATGTGGAACCCAAGGCAAAGGGAATGGTGAGTTTTTTGGAAGATATATGACAATAAGAAAAATAGTGAATCATGAAGGCGATCCTTTTATAGGGGGAATAACATATCACCAAAATATATATTGTTCATCAACGTATCGCCTGTTCAAGCAAATACAAATATGTGATTGTCCCTTCATTTTGGACATCAAAGGACTATTGTTTGCTTTAATGAAGCCAGTATGTGACACAGAACTTCTTCTTTTCACAAATTTGCATAAAACATTTAAATTAGCTCCTTTTACTTGTAATATGCAGTCACCAATATTCTTTCTTTAAAGATTTTATTTATTTATTTGACAGACAAATCACAAGGAGGAAGAGAGGCAGGCAGAGAGAGAGAGGGGGAAGCAGGCTCCCTGCTGAGCAGAGAGCCCGATGTGGGGCTCGATCTCAGGACCCTGAGATCATGACTTGAGCTGAAGGCAGAGGCATTAACCCACTGAGCCACCCAGGCATCCCACCAATATTCTTTCTGAAATGAATGTTTTTAATTAGAACAAGGAATGTTTATAAAAGCTCATTAGGGGCACCTGGGTGGCTTAGTCCGTTAAGCGTTCACCTCTTGATTCCAGCTCAGGTCATGATCTCAAGGTTGTGAGACTGAGACCCATGTTGGGCTCCATGCTGGGCATAGAGCCTGCTTGAGATTCTCTCTTTTCCTCTACTTCTGCCTCTCTCTGTTCATGCACACTCTCTCAATCTCTCTCTCAAATAAATAAATAAATGCTTGCCAGGTACAAAGTACTGAGTCCCTGCTGTCCTTTGCTGATCTCACGCTGTCCTCCCATCAACTAGTCAATATAACAAGAAGAGTTTCATCAAGAACAACCAGCTTTCTTCCTTGATTTGCAGCCTTTATTTATTGAATTAGAAAGTTCTCATTTCATACTTGAAAACTTCATTTTAGTAAATGAAAAAAACAATTTCACAGAGCTTTAACAGGTAACAAAAAGAAAATAAAGAACACAAGAGAACATGTTGGGAAACACTGGTGTAAGAAACAGCTGAAATAATTCCTGGGACAGCCCCACACACCATCATCAGAGAGGGGTAGAGAAGGCACAGAAATTACATGGTTAGTCCTCGAATCTGTGTATTATAAAGATCTCACAAATACTTCATGGGAACTGTGAATATTTCTTCTCAGATAGAGTTAATTTTCTGAAATTCTTATAACTCTGTGACTTCTGTCAGGTTCATAAAGAATTCTAGAACTTTGGGAGTTTAGAATTAGATTCCAGGAATTTAACCAGGAGCACCTCACGTCTTCCTTTGCTGCTCCCATAATTTTAAGAACTATTTGAGATGATTATTGAGATGACTGAGATGTAGTTGAGATTCTTCTACCTCCTTCACTGATCGGACATAAGCCAGACAGCCATCTACCTTTTAAATATTTAGTGGAATCAGATGACTTCTGCACTGAATTTCTTGGCATTTCTGCAGGAGAGAATTTCTTTTAAACCAAAAGTAGTGGTAATCATGTCAGATTCCAATTAAGGTAAGTAGTTTTATGTTCCCAAAGAAATAACCTTTTATAAGCAGTGTTTTGCTTCTTAGACTCAGGGGTGTAATTTTATATCCTCAAGGTTTTGAGTCTTTATTAAGTAACTAGATTGACACTTTTTAGGAAAACACTAGATCAAGGAGACTATTTTTACATTAGGCTAAAAAGCACTGGAAAAACTTTAAAGAATTTTTTTGTAGCCTATGTCTATGCTACAGGTTGTAAATTCTATAGGTAAATGTTACTGAAAGAAGTTTTTTCTTGTTAACATTTTCTTTCTTGAGAAGCACTTTTGAAAAACTGCCAGAAGTTTGTGTAGCAAATGCCTAGGGAAGGTTGGGAAGATCTTTCAGCCAGAATTCTCAACCTAGCTTTGCACAGCCATTTTGGATATCCAATTTCAAGCTCTAAATGGAAACACATGGTTAAAAAGAAGTTATTTTCTCCAAAGTCTATAAGCATGTTATGTTTCAGTTACTCATTTTTATCTGCTAATTACAGTAACTTTTCTGGATTCTGTTGTACTACATTTATTCACAATTTTCCATATCTCCTTAGCCATGGCTAATTAAACAGTCATTATAAGATGAATAAGCTTATCAAGAAAATAGTTTTGTTTTTCATTACACGAAATCAAACAGTTTTCTTGCACTAAGGAGCAACTTTCTCCACTCTTCAGTATGAGACAGGTCCATCCTTATGAGTTGATAGGATCAATAGAAATGTCCTTCCTTCCCCATCACAACAGAGAAAGTGTATTAGGCAAGATCCCTTGTAAGAATATTTTGTGGTGGGGGACGCCTGGGTGGCTCAGTTGGTTAAGCAGCTGCCTTCGGCCCAGGTCTTGATCCTGGTGTCCTGGGATCGAGTCCCACCCACATCAGGCTCCTTGCTCGGCAGGGAGCCTGCTTCTCCCTCTCCCTCTGCCTGCCACTCTATCTGCCTGTGCTCGCTCACTCTCTCTCCCTCTCTCTCTGACAAATAAATAAATAAAATCTTTAAAAAAAATAATATTTTGTGGGGGAAATCTTCCTATTAACCAGTACATTGGAGGAACCCAACAGAAATCAATGAATGGATGAATGACCTCTGAAATGTAGCCAAACAATGTTCATTTTTGCCTCTCTTTTACAAAAATCACAATTTTTTTGATAAATTTTCTAACATAGCCACAGCAATTTAAAAGTGAAATCATCCCTCAGATATAGTCAGTTATTGACTGGGTAAGTGACATGTTGATGAAACCATCATGAAGTAGCTGTTCAGGAGGAATGGACCTTCTCTTTACCAGTGCTACTATGTCCTTTAGAATTCTTCATGAAAACCCATCAGTGCGCATACACTGGGCAAGAAAAGTTTGAGAAAGAAGTCTTGTTTTTATTGTGTCTAATGTGTGTTGAGACTGACAATGTCAAATTCTAGCTTGCTCCTGTGGTCAGGTCAGAAACTCTTGGACTGAAACCTGCTTGGTGGAATCACTGTTAGAAATCTTAGCATATCAGAGAAAACAATTCCAACCATCTTATTCTTCTGGTAAGGACAAAAGGTGTTCCTACTCAATCAATGAGTAAGTAAAGAACACAAAGAATGCTAACATTTGACAATTTAAAAAATGTGAGTGGGGGTGTGGTACCATCTGTCACAGGAGCCTACCATTTTGGCACTTTGATTTGGATCAGCGATTCCTCTTGGATCTTTATTTGCAGATTTCTGTAATAAATAAATTTTGTTGTGTCAGATCTCATGCATAGACATATACATACAAACACATACACATGCAGACTATCTCTTCCTCATAGATGAAAAATCTTAGAAAGTTTATAAATTGCTATGGAGAGGACGGGAGGATGGTTTTGGCCAGTGAAGTCTTAGCAGAAACCATTCTTCTTTATAAACTTTGTGGTGGGTCTCTTCAACAGTGTATTTAGCAAGAGATTTCCAAACATTTTTCAAGAACTAAGGCTTTCGTTGAGAAAACATTTCTGTTGAAATTCCAGTAAAAACAATATATAAAAATGGATTGGACTGGTTTTAAGTGGGGATTGGAGAGAAATGCTTATTCAGCTCCACCCCAACTATAGAGCATACTCTGAGATCCTTCTGTGTTATGGGACAATTCTGTGGAACCACAGACTGAAAACTATCTTAATCACACTCTTTTAGCCGTTAATAATGAAAGCATAATAAAAAATGTTGATTTGAAAAGAAATATGTAGTCGAAAATCTTGGTGATTTCAGTGCCCAGCTCTGAATAATTGTTCTACTGTGGACCTTGAAGATACAGAGACTCTAGCAGTTCAAGAGATCCTAGAGATCCTGTAATAACTCTTTTTTGACTCAGTCTCTCAGGCATCTGCATGCTAATTTGGCTAATGTGTTTCCCTTTCATTAATATTTATCAGGGAATACACCTCAGTCAGTGGAAAGCCCTCAGGTTGATATGGCCCATTGGAAGCCATCACTGGGTTTTGACCCTTGAGAACCTGGGTGGGGAATAGGATAGGGTTTGTGAGACAGTTTTCCCAAAATCACCATTTGAGGGCCAAAGAAACGCAGTATGTAATAAATAATGAGTTAATGCATTGTTTTAAAAAAGTCAAAACTAATTCCCAAGGGTTCATGATGAACACAATGTCAATATTTTACCTAAAAGACCATGCATGACCAAGCATGACTTCCTCATGATCTTCTCAAACTAATTCCAGTCCTCCTGATAAGTGGGGCCTGTTCTATTTCTTCCTCAGATCAGACAGCGATATTATATTATTGGACTTATTCAAGGAACCAGCAAATGGTTAAGGGGCACCAAAATTTTTATTGAAATGGCCATAGATCAATACAACCAACAGAAAGGAGATAAGAGACCATACCAGTGTGATGTAGTGTGGACTTGAAAAACTGGTTGGAAGCTGTTCCAAGGACTCTGCAGTTATTTGCTAGTGAAAAGAGATACTATTAACCTGCAATTAGTATTCAAGCAAGTGCTCAATAGAAATTTTCTAGCTATCTCTGGAATGCAACCTAGTAAATGTACAAATACTAAAACACATGGGAACAATATTCTTCCCTAGGTTAATCTCTTATAATGAAGGAGTCTAAGAACTTACAAAACAAACTTACATTCGAGAAGAGTGAGTTTCTTTATGAGTTATGATGAAAATTGCACAAGGCAAGTCTTTCAGCCTCTAAATCTTAATCAAATTGTCCGAATGTCTGAACTTCCATAACCAGCTCCATCCTTTTTGGACCTGGAAGGTCTTTGAGGACCTCCAGAACTTACAGTTGTAATACAGATATGCTTGGATGAGGTTATCCTCTCTAAAGTATTTTCTGTTAGCATTCAGTGGACATTAATATAACTAGAAAGCATGATCTGGTGGAAATAGGACCTGCCTAGGAGAGATACTGGGTGGCATAAGAAAAAAAAAAATTAAGCATCATTAAGCAAGTACGAGGGAAAGGATATCAAAAGACCTTTCCCAATGCACAATTTTGCTGAAAACTGGCCGTTGAGGGGTAACTGATGTATCAAATAAGACCAGCTAAATCGCTGTTATTTATACAATTTTATAACAAATAATAAAAAAGCCTAAATGTGAGATTTGACACCACAATTCTCCTATACAATCTGTGTTTATAAACATATTATGGCACATATACCATTAATAGTGAATTTACTTTATTCATATATCAAAATATATTTATTAAGCTCCTCTTCTGTGTTCCCTCATTTAACTAAAATGCCAAAGCATTTAAGGAACTTGCAATCTAGAAATGGGAACAAATATGCCCCAGGCTCCATGTGAACCTCTGGTTGACTTCTGTGAACACTCATCATTGATCACATACTCAGGGCACTTTTCACCTGACTCTTTTTCTGGAGCACAACTGTTTTTCATATTAATTCATGAAGCATGTTAACACATATTAAGTGCTAAATATTTAGAAAACACTGTGATAAGTACCTTTACATAGTTTCTTAATTAAACCTCAAGGCAAATATACAAGATTTATATCAGCATCATGTTGTTCATATCATGAAATCTATGTGTAATCTTAAAAAATTATCACACAATATTTTCCATCTATTCCAGTGGACAATTAAGACTTGCTTTATCATCTTGGTGTCATTATTGGCATAATAAAAAATATAAACAAATAAAAAAAACCATCACACAACCAGAGAAAGATTAACCATCCTTAAATACTTGAGTACAAGCATTTCTGGTCTACTCTCATCTGTGTATTTCTGGGGGCCAAGTGGGACCATGTTCTGCATTATTGTGGAGAAACACAGGGCTTATGGGACATGTGGAGTTAGGGCAAAGCATTAAAAACCTTTGGAGCTGTGTAACCAGACCACCACTAACAACAACAACAACAAATCCTAATTTAAAATACTAGCATTGGGACGCCTGGGTGGCTCAGTTGGTTAAGCGGCTGCCTTCGGCTCAGGTCATGATCCCAGCGTCCTGGGATCGAGTCCCACATCGGGCTCCTTGCTCAGCGGGGAGCCTGCTTCTCCCTCTGCCTCTGCCTGCCACTCTGTCTGCCTGTGCTTGCTCGCTCTCCCTCTCTCTCTCTCTCTCTGACAAATAAGTAAATAAAATCTTTAAAAAAATAAATAAAACATTAGTATTATCATATTTTCATTGGCATTTTCATGTAATAATGGTCAGCTAATACTTAACCTCTGAATTTAAGGCTTATATTCCCTCCTTCAAGATAGTCTTTTTGCGTAATTTCATCAGTATTGTCTTATCAATACTGATTTCCTCAATGGTTAATTTTTTTTTAAGGGAATGAATTTGTACTTTTTAATTTGGACACACAGTTTTTTTCAATGAGCTGAATGCACTAGAAATCATAGCTGTTGTTAAAGGCAGTTAACAAGCCACTAACTATGGGGACTTTGCAAGATCGTTGGTTTTTCTCTTACATCTTCATATATTGCTAAAACGGTTATTTCAACCAACTTT
>PISX010014186.1:5431-52176 GCA_004024625.1 Mellivora capensis | reverse complement strand
CCCCCCTAGTCCCCCATGTTGCATCTCCACTTCCTCATATCAGGGATATCATATGATAGTTGTCTTTCTCTGATTGACTTATTTCACTAAGCATGATACCCTCTAGTTCCATCCACGTCGTTGTGAATGGCAAGATTTCATTTGTTTTGATGGCTGCATAGTATTCCATCGTGTATATATACCACATCTTCTTTATCCATTCATCTGTTGATGGACATCTAGGCTCTTTCCATAGTTTGGCTTCTTATTAGAGCTAGTTAAAAAAAAAAAAAAAAAAGTTTGTGGTGGGAGACTTTGAAACTAACTTAATAAACTGAGGAAAATAGAAGCAAAATTCCTTACAAGCAACAACCTCAAACCGACTTTGGTATTGGTGTTCATCCAAAGGTCTTATACTCCAATGCCTACAGTGTCCAAGAATGATCACATAAGGGAGAGAAATCCATAATGTGAAGATCTAGGAGAGTCAAGGAGGTAGATCCAAAGGAAGCAGCAGCCCTCATTTCTGGAAATTGTTTGCTGTGGGAATGAGTTCCCAGTGTTACCTGATAGTTGTTTGTTTGGTGGCTTTTCAAAGAAGCTGGAAATCAGGATGCCTATGAGAAGTTTCCTAATTTTTAAATGTTGACAAATTATTAAATGATAAAAAAAAAATCAATACCTAATGAAATAGATACATTTGCCTTAACTTTGCCCAAAGTGTCGGGTAGACACCTCTGAATTCAGTTTTCAGGCATGTTATATGGAAGCAATACTAACTAGGGGAGGAAACGGAAATTGGTGGGATGGGGAGAAGGAATCTCTTAAATCCAAGTCACTGAGGAACACCAGGGGGACTTCAGCCACCCCCCACCCCCCGCCCAGTTACAGAATGACTCTAAAGGACTTACACTGCCTGTACTTTAAATGTACCGCTTATAGTGCCTATTCAAAAACTCTTGAATACAGAACTGTGTCTGTCTTCAGAGGAAGGCTGGTGAGCACTCCCTAGCCAAAAGACAAGAGATCTGCAGTTGCCTTCAGAATTGTCTAACCCAATTCACTCTTTATTAAACTGACAGAGAGGTTAAGAAGCTTGCCTAGATTCACAGTTGATTTAATTGCAAAGCTGGTACAATAACCCATGTTTCTTATTTTTGGCTGGAGAGAGTCTGTAGCTTCCTGATTCAGATTTGTTTATAAACCATCCACTTCTCCAAATCAGAGATCACAAAGTCAATCCTGCTTTTCTTGTAAAAATTACAATAGCTCCGAGGTCGATCTTCAAGGATTTCACCACAGCAGTAGAGGCTAGCAGGACTGATAAAATGGCTCTAGAGCCCCAATGATTTAGAGTTTCACTGTAGCCTTTGATCACTGGCACACTTTAGCCTGCTGTGAATTCCACCGATGGAGTTTTCTCAGGGAGCTGTATAACTTTCTAGCTTATGGAGTTGAAATAAATCTCTTCTAAACCCAGTTATTTTGCTTTCCTGCCCAGTTCTTTATTAACCAGAGGTTGGTTGCAAGGCCCTTTGGAAGCGTTTCCCCCAAGTTTTGTGTGCGGTACGCCACTGCCCTCTGCTGGTAAGACAATCTTCAGGAAGTGCTCAGACCTTACCTACCTCTTAAAGGGTAAGAGGCAAATTTTGTGATCCTTTCCGCTCAAGGACATTCAAGTAAAGGACACTAAAAAAAGATCTATTGCATTTAGGAATTAAATTCAGTAAATGCCTTTCACCATTTTTTGTGCTGATGCTACCATATTCTGGGCAACAGTAGGGATGAAAGAGGTGTGTGTGTGTGTGTGTGTGAGTGTGTGTGTGTGTGTGTATTGGGGACATCAGGCCTGTGGGTTCATGGTTATGGGAACAGAAATTAAAGCTAAAGACCAGCTAAATTATGCCAGTTGCTCTTTCACAATTAAGAGGGAAGGTTCTCTAAAATATTCATTGGTTTGTTTCAAGTATAGGTGGTTCTCGGCCTAAGACTTTATACTTCATGTGTAGTCAATGTGATCTATTCTAGCTTGAAATATTAAAGAAATATTAGCTTGAAATATTAAATATTTTATAACTGGTATGATATGTCAGCTGCCTCCCTTTTGAAATAGTGGCTCATGAATAGTCAAATGTGCTCTCTCCTGTTTTCCATTAACGCTAAGTTGGAGGGGAGTTGGGATTTTATCTATATTTATAGCATATGGAATCATACACTAGAAAAGCTATGAGCATGAATTTGGCAGGGAAGAGAGGATATCTCTGTCATCAAAACCAGGGTCTTAGCAGTTTCTAGGTTATTAATGTGCCTCAAAAATTTGTAGGAGCTGCATATGTATTGAGGCAGTGAACTGTTTTTCCACCAGCTGTGTGTATTCCTCTAATTCTGGGTTCAACCTGTTTTCAACACATAGTAAAAGAAAGTAAATATTCTTACACCTGGCCTCATGCCAAGTGGCAAAACTCAGACTTGAAAAATGTATTCAAAGGCAAAATTAATGCCTGACTTATTCTGGAGAAAGACTAATCTCTTAAACAAGGTTATTTAAATGTTCTAGTTGGATGGATGCTGGGATTCTATTTTCTTTCTCACAAAATTTTACATAAGTCCTTGTATTTCTAGACTGAGACAAATGAGTCCCTGTGACTGCAATGATATCTGCTCTGAACATTCCAAATACCATTATTAATAAAATCAGAATTCAAAGATATCTCAAAAATAATACTTTATAGTTGATTCTACAAGTATTCTCATTAACATTTTGGTCTATACATCTATCTATCTATAATCTATCATCTGTCAAATAATTATGTATCCATTTTGAGTTTAATAGTATTCAACAAGTTTGAGAAGTGGGAATGATCAAGGTATATTAAGTCCCTCCTGCTTTAAACACATTCACTTAAATTTATGACAGAAGCAATAAAAAACTAAATTTCTATTCTACAGGTGAAAAAATAGTTATTATCTTGCTTTCCAAGATTAAATGTGTATCTCTTACTTGGACAACTTCTCTGAAAATGTTTCTTTGCTCTAAATAAATCTTATGTCTCTGTTTTCCTGTGCATTGGTGGTCACCTTAATCATTTATTCTTTTTTTAAAAAAAACAGCTTTATTGAGATATAATTTATGTACTACATATTTCACTTGGTAAACTTATAAAATTCAATGGATTTTCGTATTTCATGGAGTTGTACAACCATCACCAAAATCTAACTTTGGAAACATTTTATCACTCCTAAACGAAACCCCATGCAAATTAACAATCACTCCCTTACCTTCTCCTCTTCCACTCCCCTATCCCCAGCTGAGGGAATTTTTCATCTACTTTCTGTTTCCATATATTTGCCTTTTCTGGACATCTCATATAAATGGAATCATACCATATGTGGTCATCTGTGACTGACTTGTTTTACTTAGCACAGTGTTTTTGAGATTAATTCATGTTGTAGCATGTCTCAGTACTTCACCATATTTTATGGCTGAGTAATATTTCATTGTATTTATTCATCAATCTGATAATGGACATTTGGGTTGTTCCATTCTTTGGCTACTAGGAACAATGCTGCCATGAGCATTCATGTACAAGTTTTATATGGATATATATTTACATTCCTCTTGAGTATATACTTAGGAACAATATTGCTTGGCCATATGGTAACTCTGTTTAACTTTTTTGAGGAAATGCCAACTGTTTTCCAAAGCAGCTCCACCATTTCCAATAACATGTGAGAATTCTAGTTTCTCCACGTCATTTCCAACACTGCCATTGTCTACCTTTTTCATTATAATTTTCCTAGTAGATATGAAGTGGTACCGCATTATGGTTTTAATTTGTATTTCCCTGGTGGCTAATGCTACTAAACAACTTTTCATATGCTTACTGATAATTTGTATATCTTTTCTGGAGAAATGACTATTCAGATCCTTTGGCACATATTTAATTGGGTTATACATCTCTTAATTATTGAATTTTAAGAATACTTTATATATTCTAGATACCAATTCCTTACAAGTTATATAATTTGAAAATATTTTCTCTCATTTTGTGGGTTCATCTTTTCACTTTCTTGATATCTTTGCAACAAAAAAGATTTCAGGTTTGATGAAGTCAAAACTTTCTAATTTTCCTTTTGTTTCTTGTGCTTTTGTTATATAGAAGATATTGTTTAAACTAATGTCACAAAGATTTACTTCTTTCTATATATTTTTTTAAGTAGACTCCACACCCAACGTGGTACTTGAACTCTCAACTCCAAAATTAAGAGTTTTATGCTTTACTGACTGAGCCAGTCAGATGCTCCTACTTCTATATTTTTTAAGAGTGGTTTTTGTTTGTTTATTTTTAGTTTAAGTTCTTACATTTAGGTCTGTGATCCATTCTGACTTAATTTTTAGATATAATGTAAAGATGTCATTCAAATCCATTCTTTGGTATGTGACTATGCAGTTGTTCAGGACCATTTGTTGAAACAAGTATTTCTCCCACTTAATTCTTATAGTACCACTGTTGAAAATTAATAGGCTATAAATGTAAGGGTTTTTTTTGGGACCCTCCAATCTGTTCCATTGATCTATATATCTATCTTTATGTTAGCACCACACTGTCTTGATTACATTTTATAGTAGGTTTTGAAATTGGGAAGCACGTGTCCTCCAATTCTGTCCATTTCTAAGTGTCAAAAGTATGTTTGTTTTTTTTTAAGATTTTTATTTATTTATTTGTCAGAGAGAGTGAGCACAGGCAGACAGAGTGGCAGGCAGAGGCAGAGGGAGAAGCAGGCTCCCTGCCGAGCAAGGAGCCCAATGCGGGACTTGATTCCAGGGTGCTGGGATCATGACCTGAGCCTAAGGCAGCTGCTTAACCAACTGAGCCACCCAGGAATCCCAAAAGTATGTTTCTTAATTGGATAACTTTACTGAAAATATTTCTGCTTTAAACTGTTGAGAAGTTGGAATGACCAAGTGTTGTGGATGTTTCTTCCTATGCCTTGGTAGCTGCCTTAGTGGTTTCCATCTTGTTCTTTTGAATGAAGTAAATTACTAGTTTTAATATTATGCCCCACAAATCTTACTATGCAATTTGAAACAAACATGAAGAATTTAAAAAATAATTTCTCTTTTCAAGCTGTGTTAACTTTGTTTCCAGAGGCTTTCCCAAGACAGAAACATTGTGTGGACTTCTCTGGTCCAGCTAGGCAAAGGTCCAGGAATTTAACTATTAGTTTTCAGCTGGCTCAGTTGCCACATGTTGGAAGCTAGGGTCCTCTATATGAGAGGAAAAAGTGAAAGGTGTCTAGGAAAAAAAGAAGTGAGTACCAGTGTAACCAGAAAGAGAAAACAACAAGCCAAGATAAATGAACTCTATTTTTTTTGTTGTTTTTCCTTTCTAGAGAAGCATTAAGTTTGATAGAACTGCATGATGAGAAGAAATATAACTATATGATGAGAAGAAATAGAAGTTTTGGTGAAAGATCCCAGTTTATGGTAAAGAGGAAGATGTTGGTTCTAATAAAACCTAGAAATTACCTATTACCTAGAAGTAAAAATATTGAATCCAAGTTCAGTTATTTTAAGATTTTAAGATGTTGAATGTATGCATATATGTGTGTATGTATATATGATATACATATATCATATATAAAAATCATATATATATACATATATATATATGATTTTTTTCAAAGCTGTCTTCCAGAAAATTTGTTCCAATTTAATTTCCATATTATTTATTGACATTTTACTAAACTGGCTTTTAGCAATAGCTGTTGCTTAACATTGAATTAACCTGTCCTTAAAGTGGGTCATCTCTGCCCTCAGGTGTTTGCCATTGGTTCTGTGTAAACTAAGTGTAAGAGTACTGGTGAAGGGGTGGGAGTGGAGCTACTAATCCATTTCTAAAAATATTTTACTTTTTTTTTTCATAGAGGCAGTGAAGTCATTCTCTCAATGATTGTAACAGTGAAACAGAACACTTGCATAGACCTTTCTAAGATTATATATTCCACGTTCAAGTGACCCTAGGAGGTAATTTCATTATTTTAATTTTAGAGATGAGGAAATGGGATATCAAGACTTGTCGTAGGAAGGAAGGAAGGAGGAAAGGGAGGGATGGAAAGGGGAGGGAGGGAAGGAGAAAGGAAGAAAGGATGGACTAGTCTTCTTAGAAATTGTTGTTATAAAATGAGTTCAGACATGCTGCAAATTTCTGAGTGACAAAATTGTCCTATTAAGTGATAAACTAATCACAGTGATTTTGGTGTGTGATTCTAAGACATAAAAAAGTGTATATTATATCTATATCTCTAGCTAAACTCAATTATTGTGAACAGCATCCCTTCATAAATTTGAGAAGTTTCTGAGGGTTACGATGAGACTATATGAAAGTTCAGTCAATTCTAGGAATGATAAAACTGTTCTACTGAAGAAATGAGAGTCATCTGGCATTGGGTTGAAATAAATATTAAGGAAACATATTTTACATAGTGGATTTATTTTAATATTAGGAAAGGAATAGACATTTTAACACCAGACTAGGGAATTAGGATGTTATTAAGAAGATTAAGGTTACTTTCAAAGTCTCCATAAAGACTTGCACCTACAAAGGTTGAGAACCTCTAATTACCAGCCTTTCTCTTTAGATAAGGAAAAAAGGGTAACTCAGGAGAACAGTGTTTGTATCACTGAATAAGGACCAGGTTAATATAGTGGTGTCCTCGTGAATTGGAAGCAATCCTAGTTTGTAAATCATCTTAATCTGGCTGAAATCCAAATGAAATTTATCTGCATTATATATGAAGTTAATACAAAATGAAGAGTCCATAAAGTTGGAAATCAAATTCATAAAATGAATTCCAAAGCAATTATATTACCCAAATTAATAATAATTCAAAATGCTCTGAATCTGCTAGGGGTAAAAAATAATCCACACCAGCCATTTTTAGACTCTTGTTGGTTTGTACCTTTGACACTATCTTACTAACTCTGTATTGTTGAAAAGCAGAAAGACCGCTTTCTTTCATTTTTGCCTTGGATAATGCCCAAATGTGAAGATTTACAATAACAGCAGCTAAGATATTGAGTTATATGACATATATTCTATATGTCAGGTTCTATTCTGAAAGGCTGGCATAAATGAACTCATTTAATATTTAAAACATCATTAGTTTTGTTTTAGATGATGGAATACGCCAGAGGACTTCAAGCAGTGTGCATCAGCCTATAGCGATAGCCCTTAGCTAGTTTCCTTTTGGCAATGTTTGCTTCATTTATGAGAAAACAGATTTGTTATACTGTCCGTAGGAAAGCATGGTACCATAAGGCTTAATCTATTTCATTGTGAGATATTATTTATGATTTTCAAAAGAGGGGAGGGAAATCATGATATGATTTCAGATATATATATATATATATATATATATATATATATATATATATATGAAAAGTAGGATGGTGATGAGATCATGTCCATAGGGTTAGATGATGAATGAACTCCTTTTGGTCTACCTGTTCAAACAAGATGGGTGGATAAAGTGGTTGGGAGGTGGGGGAACTCCAGTTCTGCTCAGGTCTTTGAAATAGTTCAAAGAAAGGTAAGCTGTTTAAAAAGTTGTGAAAAACAACTACAGGTAATAATAAAATAATTTGTTGTATAGTCTTTTGAATAGTGTCTTTTGTAGATTTCTGAGCCATTCTTCCACTGCTTATAAAAAGCAATTATTCATATAGCACCTGAGGAGGTGAGCATTTCCAAATCTTCCAAATAGAAATTCCCCTAGGACATAGATTTAGGCAACTGGACTAAATGCTAATTCCAAGTTAAAATATAGTGGCTTGTTCCATCAAAGAGCAAACTAAATTCAAACAAACCACACTCTCTCTGATTGATAAAATTTTAAAACTACTTCCCTGACATCTGAAGAGATGTGGACTCCTCAGGTTATTTATATTAGAAATGAAAGAAGTGCTTATCAGTTGTTCTTGATCATGATATGAAATCTTACTCTCTGTTCCATCAATGGAAGACTATTAGTTAACACAAAATATTTCCCCCACTGCATCCTACAAGTATTCACACAAAGAATTCATCTCTTTCATCTTTGCTTGGATGAAAAACAGTGATTAAATACTCATTAATGAAAGGAAATCCTATGTTTTTAATAATTTTAACATATTAGCTTAAAATAACAAAAATTGTAGAGATAACTCCGTTAAGTCTTATCCCAATAGACTTCTGGTGCCTAAAGAAAACTGAAGAAATGGGGACAATATGTAGCTGGGATAAAGTTTTCTTCTTTAAAAAAATTTTTTTTAATAGAAGAGTCAAATAACATCTAAGGATAAATATATTGAAAGGCTCTTATTTAAAACTCAACTCATTTGAAGGTGAAGGTCCTAGTTTGCAACGAGGTGTTCCAATTCTAAAGTGATTAGGATATTTTCAAAGCCTAAGTCAGCTGGAGGATGCTAATTTTTTTTTTAATTTCTTAACTTTTTAGAGGATGCTAATATTTAAAAAGAAAAGAAATCTGATTGTTCAGGCACCTCTCCTACTGCCCCCCTATGCTCAGCATATAGTGAATAAGGTTAAACTCAACTTTATGAGGAGAAGAAAATGAAGGCAAATATAACTTGTTTATCCAAGTTCTATTTTTTTTTTTAAAGAGAGAGAGCACAGGGGAGGGGTAAAGGGAGAGAGAGAATTTTAAGCAGGCTCCATGCCCCACACAGGGCTCGATCTCATAACCTTGAGATTATGACCTGAACCAAACTAAAGAGTCCAATGCTTAAATAATTCAACCACCCAGGTGCTCTGAAATATCCAGCTTCTTAGAACAAAAGGAAACCAGCCTCCAAATCATGTGGCTTCTGACTCAGCTCATCATTTGTTTTCCTGATAACAGCCAGTGCTTCAGCTAGTTACTTAGTATAAAACTTCCAAAATAGTCATTGTTATGGTTTGCATGTCTCTAGATGTGGACCTGGAGGTAAGGATTTGAATTCAAATAATTTACCTAGGAGATGATACTAGGAAGCACAATGAGATAGAGAACTGAAGGAAAAATATAGTGCATTTCCATCCATTCTGGGCAACTGGAACTCATTCCCATTAGAGAGCTTCTAGGAGACATAGCCTCATAGTTGCCCCAACTGAAGCAGAGGAAGCTGGGGTATTAATCCACTCACCCCTTTCTGTCACTAGTGGAGGTTTGTGGCAGTACAAAGAGCACAGAACATTGCTGTGGATGGAGGCCTTGAACCCCAGTTAGAGCTCCAGATCACCACTTATTCGGCTCTATCAGTTCACCTGAATATATTCCCATTTTCCTATCTTTGTCAGTGAATTCTAAATCTATGTCAGTTCTAGTTTGTTTTGATTATTTGACATCATTGGGTTCTGGGTGATAGTTTCCTGCTTCTTTGAATGTAGATTATTTTTCATTGAGGAATAATTGACACATAACATTAGTTTCATCTGTACAATGTAATGATTTGATATTTCTGTAGGTTGCAAAATAATCACCAAACTAAGTCTGGTTACCACCTGTCACCATACAAAGTAACAAAATTACTATTATTTTAATGATGAGAACTTATAAGATGAATGACCTTGGCTACTTTCAAATACACACTACAATATTATTGGCTATAGCCACCACACTGTACATTACATTCTCATGACTTATTTGTAGTCAGAAATTTGTAGCTCTTGACTGCCTTCACCCATTTGCTCAACCCCAACCCCCTTTCCTCTTGGAAAACACTATTTTTTCCTCTGAATTTAGTTTTGTCTTGTTTGTTTTGAAGATTCCACATATAAGTGAGATCATACAGCTTTTGTCTTTCTCTGACTTATTTCGTTTAGCATAGTACCCTCGAGGTCCATCCATACTGTCGCAGATGGCAAGATTTCATTCTTTTTAATGACTCAGTAGTATTCCTTTGTGTGTTTATGTGTGTGTGTATGTGTGTGTGTGTATTTATCTGTTCATCTATCAATGGTTACTTAGGTTATTTCCATGTCTTATCTACTGTAAATAATGCTGCCATGAATATGGGTTACAAATATCTTTTCATATTAGGGGTTTGTTTTCTTTGGAGAGATACCCGGAAGTGGAATTGCTATATCATAGAGTAGTTTTAATTTTAATTTTTTGAGAAAACTAAATACTGTTTTCCATAGTGGCTGCACCATTTTACATTCCTACCAACTGAGTATAGGGGTTCCCTTTTATCTACATCCTTGCCAACACTTGTTACTTTTTTCTTTTTGACAGTAGCCATTCTGACAGGAGTGAGATGATATCTCATTTTGGTTTTAATTTGCATTTCCTGATGATTGATGATGTTGAGCATCTTTTCATGTGCCTATTGGTCATCTGTGTTTTCTTTCGAAAAAAGTTTATTCAGATCCTTTACCCATTTTAAAATCAATTTGATTGTGTTTTTGGCTATTGAGTTGTACAAGCTATTTATATATTTTGGTTAAACCCTTACTGGATACATGATTTGCAAATATTTCCTCTTATTCGGTAGGCTGCCTTTTTATTTTGTTGGTTTCCTTTCTTGTGCAGAAGGGTTTTTTTGTTTGTTTGTTTGTTTGACATATTCTAATTTGTTGTTCTGTTTTTGTTGCCTTTGCTTTTGCAGTCAGATCTAAAAAATAATTGTCAAGACCTATATCAAGGAGTTTACCACCTATATTTTCTTCCAGGAGTTTTATGGTTGCTTGTGTTACATTCAAGTCTTTAATCCATTTTGAGCTCATTTTTGTGTGTGGTGTAAGATATTAGTCTAGATTCATTCATTTCATGTAGCTGTCCAGTTTTCCCAAAACGATTTATTAAGGATAAATGTCCTCTTGCCATTGAATATTCTTTCTTCCTTTGTTATAAATTAACTATATATATGTTGCTCTATTTCATTATGTTCTGTTGGTCTCTGTGTATGTTTTTATGACAATGCCACACTGTTTGATTACTATAGCTTTGCAATATAGTTTGAATTAGGGAGTGCATTGCCTCTAGCTTTATTTCCTTTCTCAAGATTGCTTTAGCTATTCAGGGTCTTTTGTGCTTCCATTCAAATTTCAGGATGCTTTATTCTATTTCTGTGAAAAATTCCACTGATTTGTAATATTGACTGAATTAAATCCATATTGCTTCAAATGTGAACATTTTATTAATTCTTCCTTTCTCTGAACATACAGTATCTACATTTACTCACATCTTCTTCAATTTCTTTCACCAATGTCTTAAAGTTTTCAGTATGCCAGTCTTTTACCTCTTTGGTTAAATTTGTTCCTAGGTACTTTATTATTATTATTTTTTAAAGATTTTATTTATTTATTTGACATAGAGAGAGAGAGATCACAAGTAGGCAGAGAGGCAGGCAGAGGGAGAGGGGGAAGCAGGCATCCTGCTGAGCAGAGAGCCCGATGCGGGTCTTGATCCCAGGACCCTGAGATCATCACCTGAGCTGAAGGCAGAGGCTTAACCCACTGAGCCACACAGGCGCCCTGGTAATTTATTATTTTTAATGCAACTATAAATGTGGTTGGTTTCTTAATTCTCTTTTTAAATTAAATTAAATTTTTTTCAGTGTTCCAAAATTAATTGTTTATGCACCACACCCAGTGTTCCATGCAATTCATGCCCTCCATAATACCCACCAGCATTTGATAAGGTACAGCATCCATTTCTGATTAAATGATTCAAAATATAGCGATAGAGGGAACATTCCTCAACTTCATAAAATCTATCTATGAAAAACCCACAGCGAATGTCATCCTCAATGGGGAAAAGCTGACAGCCTTCCCTTTGAGATCAGGAACATGACAAAGATGTCCACTCTCACCACTGTTATTCAACATAGTAATAGAAATCCTAGCAACAGCAATCAGACAACAAAAAGAAATAAAAGATATTCAAATTGACAAAGAAGAAGTAAAACTCTCTCTCTTTGCAGATGACAGGATACTTTATATGGTAAACCCAAAAGACTCCACCCCCAAACTACTAAACTCATACAATTCAGTAATGTGGCAGGATACAAAATCAATGTATAGAAATCAGTTGCTTTCTTATACACTAACTATAACACTATGAAAATATAGAAAGGGAAATTAGAGAATTGATTCCATTTACTACAGCACCAAGAACCATAAGATACCTGGGAATAAACCTAACCAAAGAGGTAAATGATCTGTACTCGAGGAACTACAGAACACTCATGAAAGAAACTGAAGAAGACACAAAAAGATGGAAGACCATTCCATGCTCATGGATCAGAAGAATAAACATTGCTAAAATGTCTATACTACCTAGAGCAACCTATACTTTCAATGCCATCCTGATCAAAATTCCACTGACATTTTTCTAAGAGCTGGAACAAACAATCCTAAAATTTGTATGGAACCAGAAGAGACCCTGAATTGCTAAGGAAATGTTGAAAAAGAAAAACAAAACTGGGGGCATCACATTGCCTGATTTTAAGCTTTACTACAAAGCTGTGATCACCAAGACAGCATGGTACTGACACAAAAGCAGACACATAGACCAATGGAACACAGTAAAGAGCCCAGATAAGGACCCTCAACTCTATGGTCAAATAATCTTTGACAAATCAGGAAAAAATATACAGTGGAAAAAAGACAGTCTCTTCAATAAATGGTGCTGGGGAAATTGGACAGCTATGTGTAGAAGAATGAAACTTGATCATTCTCTTATACCATACACAAAGATAAACTCAAAATGGTTAAAAGACCTAAATGTGGGACAGAAATCTGTCAAAATCCTAGAGGAGAAGATAGGCAGTAACCTCTTCAACATTGGCCACAGCAACTTCTTTCAAGATGTGTCTCCAAAGGCAAAGGAAACAAAAGGAAAATGAACCTTTGGGACTTGATCAAGATCCAAACGTTCTGCACAGCAAAGGAAACAGTCAATAAAACAAAGAGGCAATCCACAGAATGGGAGAGATATTCACAAATGACACTACAGAAAAATGGCTGATATTCAAGATCTATAAAGAACCCCTCAAACTCAACACACACAAAACAGATAATCATGTCAAAAAATGGGCAGAAGACATGAACAGACACTTCTCCAAAGAAGACATACAGATGGCTAACAGACATGTGAAAAAATGTCATCATCATTAGCAATCAGGGAGACTCAAATCAAAATCACACTGAGATACCACCTTACACCAGTTAGAATGGCCAAAATTAACAAGACAGTGAACAACAAGTGTTGGAGAGGATGTGGAGAAAGGGGAATCCTCTTGCATTGTCGGTAGGAATGAATGCAAGTTGGTGCAGCCACTTTGAAAAACAGTGTGGAGATTCCTTAAGAAATTAAAAATAGAGCCACCCTATGACCCTGCAATTGCACTACTGGGTATTTGCCCAAAGATACAGATGTAGTGAAAAGAAGGGCCAACTGTACCCCAATGATCATAGCAGCAATGGCCACAGTCGCCAAACTATGGAAAGAATCAAGACGCCCTTCAATGGGTGAATGGATAAAGATATGATCCATATATACAATGGAGTATTATGTCTCCATATTAATTCTTTTAAAAAAGATTTTATTTATTTATTTGACAGAGAGAGAAAGATAGAGAGCACAAGCAGGGGGAGGAGCAGGCAGAAAGAAAGGGAGAAGCAGGATCCCCATTAAGCAGAGCACAAGACCTGGGGCTCCATTCCAGGACCCTCGGATCATGACCAGAGCTGAAGGCAGCTGGTCAACCAACTGAGTCACCCAGGTACCCCTATTTTTTCTGATAGTGTACAGAAATGCAATAGATTTTTGTATACTGATTTTGTACCCTGCAACTTTACTGAATTTGTTTATTAGTTCTAATGGATTTTTGGTGGAGTCCTTTAGGATTTTCTATATATAAAGTCATGTCATCCACAAATACTTATAATCTTACTTCACCTTTTCCAACATGGATACCTTTTTGCCTTTATTTTATTTTTTTCTTTTTCTAATTGCCTTTTTCTAATTGCCTAATTGTCTGGGCTATGATTTCTAATATTATGTTGAATAAAAATATCTAGAATGGGCATCTTTGCCTTATCCTTGATCTTAGAGGAGAAGCTTTTAGTTTTTTGCTCTTGAGTATGATATTGGCTGTGGACTTGTCATATATGGCTTTTATTATGATGAGGTATTGTCAAACCCACTTTGTTGAGAGTTTTTATCAAAAGTGGATATTGAATTTTGTCAAGTGCCTTTTCTGCGTCTATTGAGATGATTATATGAGTTTTACCTTTCCTTTTGTTAATGTGGTGTATCACATTGATTTGAAGATGTTGAAGCATTCTTGCATCTCTGGAATAAATCCCACTTGATCATCTTGATCATGGTGTATGATCTACTCAACTACTCTATCTTTTGATTGGAGAATTTAGACCATTTACATTTAAAGTACTTAGTGTCATTTTGTTAATTGTTTTCTGGCTGTTTTGCTGTTTCTCTATGTTCCTTTCTTCTCTTCCTGTCTTTCCTTGTGGTTTAATGGATTTCTTTAGAGTCATGTGCAGATTCCCTTCTTATGTTTTCTGGATTTATCATATGTTTGCTTTGTGGTTACTATGAGGCTCACATATAACATCCTAATATATATTTTAAGTTGATACCAACTTAAATTTGAATACATTCTAAGACTACATTTTAAGCTTCTTTCATGTTTTATTGTTTTTGATGTCAGATTTTACACCTTTTTATTTTATGTATTCCTTAACTGATTATTGAAGTTAGTTATTTTTACCACTTTGTCTTTTAAACTTTGTATTAGCTTTATAAGTAATTTATCCACTTTTACTGTATATTTACTTGTATCAGTTAGATTTGTATTTTCATATAATTTCTAGTTACTAATTAATGCCTTTTCTTTTCATCTTTAAGTTTTAACATTCATCAGAAGGCCAGTTTAAGAAGATGAACTCCTTTAGCTTTTTCTTAACTGGAAAACTCCATCACCCCCACCCCTTCAATTCTGAATGATAATCTGGCTGGATAGAATATTTTTGATTGGAAGTTTCATTCTTTATTTTCAGCAGTTTGAATATATTGGGCCACTCCCTTTTGATTTGCAATTATTCATTGAAAAATCTGCTGATGGTCTTATGGGGATTCTCCTGTATGTAACAAGTTATTTCTCTCCTGCTGCTTTTACAATATTATCTTTAACTTTTATATTTTATTTTATTTTATTTTTATTTCATTTTTTATTATGTTCAGTTATCCACTGTATAGTACATCATTTGTCTTTGATGCAGTGTTCAATGATTAGTTAGTTATGTATAATACCCAGTGCACATCACAACACGTGCTCCTCTTAATACCCATCACATGTTACCACCTCCCTCCAACCCCTCCTTTCTAAGACCCTCAGTTCATTTCCCAGGTCCATAGTCTCTCATGATTCATCTCCTTCTCTGATTTTTCCCCCTTCAGATTTTCCTCCCTTCCCTTGCAGTCCTCTGTTCTATTGCTTATGTTCCACATATGAGTGAAACCATATGATAATTGTCTTTCTCTGCTTGACTTACTTCACTTAGCATAATCCCCTCCAGTTCCATCTATGTCGATGCAAATGGTGAATATTCATCCTTTCTGATGGCTGAATAATATTCCATGGTATATATGTACCACATCTTCTTTATCCATTCATCTGTTGAAGGGCATCTCCACTCCTTCCACAGTTTGGTTATTGTGGACATTGCTGTTATGAACATTGGGGAGCATGTGCCCCTTCTTTTCACTACCTCTATCTTTGGGGTAAATGCCTAGTAGTGCAATTGCTGGGTTGTAGGATAGCCCTATTTTTAACATCTTGAGGATCCTCCACACTGTTTTCCAGAGTGGCTGTACCAGCTTGCATTCCCACTAACAGTTTAAGAAGGTTCCCCTTTCTCCACATCTTTGCCAACATTTGTTGTTCCCCGACTTATTAATTTTTGCCATTCTAATTGGTGTAAGGTGGTATCTCATTGTGGTTTTGATTTATATTTCCCTGATGGCTAATGATGTTGAGCATTTTTTTTAATAGGTCTGTTAGCTACTTGTATGTTTTCTTCAGAGAAGTGTCCATTCATGTCTTCTGCCCATTTTGGGGGGGAAACACTTCAGTCCAAAACCTCTGGGATACTGAAAAGGTGGCCCTAAGAGGGAAATACATAACCATCGAAGCCTTTATCAGAAAATTAGAGAAATCCCAAATGCACAAGCTAACCTTATATCTAAAGGAAGTGGAGAATAACAGCAAGTAAAACCCAAACCAAGCAGGAGAAGAGAAATAATAAAAATTAGAGCAGAGATAAATGAAACGGAAACCAGAAAAACAGTAGAAGAGATCAATGAAACTAGTATCTCATTCTTTGAAAGAATTAATAAGATCAAGAAACCACTGGCTAAACTTATCCAAAAGAAAAGAGAAAGAACCCAGATTAATAAAATCATGAATGAAGGGGAGAGATCACAATTAATACCAAAGAAATAGAAACAGTTATTAGAAATTATTACCAGCAACTAAATGTCAACAAATTAAGCAACCTGGAAAAAATGGATGCATTCCTGGAAACTTACAAACTACCAAGACTGAAATGGGAAGAAAGAGACAATCTGAATAGACCAATAACCAGTAACAAAATTGAAGCAGTAATCAAAAATCTCTCAAGAAAACAAAAGTCTAGGGCCAGATGGCTTGCCAGGGGAATTCCACCAAACACTTAAAGAAGAAATAATACCTATTCTACTGAAGATGTTTCAAAAATAGAAACAGAAAGAAAACTTCTAAACTCCTTCTATGAGGTCAGCATTACCCTGATTCCCAAACCAGGCAAAGACCCCATCAAAATGGAGAATTACATACCAATATCCCTGATGAATATGAATGCCAAAATTATCAAAAAATTCTAGTTAATAGGATCCAACAGTACATTAAAAGAATTATTCACCACAACCAAGTGGGATTTATTCCTGGGATGCAGGGGTGGTTAAACATTCGCAAATCAGTCAATGTGAAAGAGGACATTAACAAAAGAAAAGATAAGAACCATATGATCCTCTCAGTTGATGCAGAAAAAGCATTTGACAAAACAGAACATCCATTCCTCATTAAAACTCTTCAGAGTATAAAGATAGAGTTATGAAATTCCTCAATTTCATAAAAACCATCTATGAAAAACCCACAGGGAATATCATTATTAATCATTATTATCAATTATTAATTAAGCTTTCCCCTTAATGTCAGGAATACAACAGGGATGCCCACTCTCACCACTATTGTTCACCATAGTGCTAGAAGTCCTAGCCTCAGCAATCAGACAACAAAAAGAAATAAAAGACATCCAATTGGCAAAGAAGAAATCAAACTGTCTTTGCAGATGGCATGATACTTTACATGGAAAACCAAAAGACTCTACTTCCAAATTCTAGAACTTGTACAGCAATTCAGCAATGTGGCAGGATACAAAATCAATCCACAGAAATCAGTTTCTTTCTTATACACTAACAATGTAATTATAGAAAGAGAAATTGAGGAATTAATTCCATTCACAATAGCACCATAAAACATGATGCCTAGGAATAAACCTAACTAAAGAGTAAGGGATCTATACTCTAGAAACTACAGAATGCTTATGAAAGAAATTGTGGAAGACACAAAAAGATGGAAAAACATTCCATGCTTATGGATTGGAAGGATCAACATTGCTAAAATGTCTGTCCTTACCAGAGCAATTTACACTTTCAATGCCATCCCTATTAAAATACCATTGGTATTTTTCAAAGAGCTGGAACAACCAATCCTGAAATTTGTATGGAATCAGAAAAGACCCCGAATCACCAAGGGAATAATGAAAAAGAACAAAGGGGGGGGGCATCATGTCGCCTGACTTCAAGCCATATTACAAAGATGTGATCACCAAGACAGCATGGTATTGGCAAAAAAACAGACACATAGACCAATGGAATAGAATAGAGACTCCAGAAATGGACCCTCAACTCTATGGTCAACTAACCTTTGACAAAACAGGAAAAAATATTCATTAGAAAAAGTCTCTTCAATAAGTGGTGCTGGGAAAATTGGACAGCTACATATAGAAGAATTAAACTGGACCATTCCCTTATACCATATACAAAGATAAACTCAAAATGGATGAAAGAGTTCAATGTGAGACAGGAATCCATCAAAATCCTAAGGGAGAACATAGACAGTAACCTCTTCAACACTGGCCACAGTAACTTCTTTCACGACATGTCTAAAGGCAAGGGAAACAAAAGAAAGAATGAACTTTTGGGACTTCATCAAGATAAAAAGCCTCTGCACAGCAAAGGAAACAGTCAACAAAACTAAGAGACAACCAATGGAATGGGAGAAGATATTTGCAAAATGACATTACAGATAAAAGGCTGATATCCAAGATCTATAAAGAACTTCTCAAACTCAACTCCGAAATAACTCTTGACATTTTAATTATAATGTGTGTTGGTTTGGCTCTTTTGGGGTTCTTCTTTTTTTTTTTTTTTAATTTATTTATTTGTCAGAGAGAGGGAGAGAGAGCGGGCGAGCACAGGCAGACAGAGTGGCAGGCAGAGGCAGAGGGAGAAGAGAAGCAGGCTCCCTGCTGAGCAAGGAGCCCGATGTGGGACTCGATCCCAGGATGCTGGGATCATGACCTGAGCCAAAGGCAGCCGCTTAACCAACTGAGCCACCCAGGCGTCCCTCTTCTTATTTGAAACTCCCTGGGATTCCTGGCTTTGGATGTCTGTTTCCTTCTCCAGGTTAGGGATGTTTTGAGCCATTATTTTTTCTTTCTTTTTTTTTTTTCCCACTTTCTCTCTCTCCTCTTTCTGGGACCCCTATAATGGGAATATCATTCCGCTTGATGTTATCCTTAAGCTATCATCATTTTTTAGAAATTTTTTAAAGGGATGCCTGTGTAGCTCAGTCAGTTAAGCATCTGCCTTCAGCTCAAGTCATGATTCCAGGGTCCTGAGATTGAGTTCTGCATTAGGCTCTTTGCTCAGCAGGGACCCTGCTTCTCCCTTTCCTTTTGCCTGCCTTTCTCCCTGCTCACGTGCTCTTTCGCTCTGTCAAATAAACAAATACAATCTTTAAAAAAAATCTTTTAAAATATTTCTGCTCTGTTAGGTGAGTTTCACTGTCCTGTCTTGTAGCTCACTGATCCTTTCTTCTGTTTCATCTAGTCTGCTTTTGAACATCACTAGTGTAGTTTTCAGTGCTGTTACTGTATTATTCAGTTCTTTGACTTTTGTTTGGTGCTTTCTTACATTTTCTTTTTGTTGAAGTTGTTACAGTGTTCAATCTTTCTTTTCCCATTTGGTGAGCATGTTTATGACCATTACTTTAAACTTTGTGTCAGGTAAATTTCTTCTCTCTAGCTCATGAAGGGGTTTTTTGTTTTGTTTTGTTTTGTTTTGCTTGAGAATTTATACATATATATTTTTTTCTTTTATTTGGAATAGACTCCTCTGTTTTCTTATTTTGCTTGATTTTCTGTTTCTCTATATTAGATGAAATATAATAGAAATAGACTCTCTGAGTCTTGAAGGAGTGGCCTTATGTAGGACATGAAACTTGCCCTCGCTCTTGCTTATCTCTTGAAACTTTTATGATTATCAAAGCAGACTGATTTACTGATAGGTTGCAGGTGTTGAGGGTATGCCAAGACTTGCCAATATTCTAAAGGGAGGGAGTCTCAGTCAGCACCTAGTTTCAGGGTGATAGGAAATCAAGGCTCTCAGGCAGCCACTTTTAAATTATGCAAGTATATACAGTCCTGTGGGACTGCAATTTTAAACCCTGCTGGCCTTTAGACCAGGCAGGCAGGAGATGTCTCCTGGGCAGCAGATATAAATGCTCAGGCTTCAGACAAGTGTATAAGCTCTTTTCTCAGAGGTACTTGTAAGCTGTGGTGAAGCCAAGGGAGAGCACAAAGATGGATGTTCTCCAGCCTCCATTCCCTGAGAACAGCTGTTTAACCTTTGGATATGCAGAAAACCTGAAGTCTGTCCCAGGTTAAAGCTTCAGGACAAATTAATTGGCCTTTTGCACAGAAAGACTTGGGATGTGTATCAGTCTGCCATGCCATGCCCAGTACGTGGTAGCCTGCCAAGAATTATTTCTGATTGTTACAGTCCCCTGGGATCCATGAATGCAAGCCCTCCTGGTCACCAGAGCCAGGTGATTAAGAAGCATCTCCTGTGTGGAGTTCATTTACCTGTCGCTTTAGAGATAGTGGGAGAGCACAGGGCTGGGGCATGGCTGTTAGCTGTCACAGGGCCACCAGAGAACACAGAACTAAGACACACCTGGCATCTTTAGCAGGACAATGGGAGAGTGCAAGGCCAAGGTACCTGCTGATACTATCAAGGTAGAGGGAGAACACAACAGTATCTGCTGCCCCTGTTCCTCCAGCAGATGCTTTAAAATTATCAAATTTATTTCCATGTACTCTGTAGGTGCTTTTCAAACTGCTGTCTTTGTGTTGGTCCCCAGGGTGAATGAGTCTGTTCGAGGGTCCTTTAACAAAAGTATCTAGGTTCCCTACAGCCCTTTGTTTTTCCTGGACCTGAGCTCCATTGGTTTTCAAAACCAGACATTTTAGGACTCATTGCAGGCCCCAAGGGTTGGGCCTCATGTTGTAAAGCACAGACTCCTTGCTTCTCAGGGAGAAGTTGTGGATTTGTGAGATCCCTACTGATTGGGGTTTGTCATGCCAGCAAAGGGCTTCATGGTGAGACTGCATCTCTGCCTCCCCTACCATTTCAAAGCAGTCCTTTCACTGTTTGTTTTGAAGGAGGTGTTTAACTAATTTTCAAGTCATTTTCAGAGGGGTTAATTTTTCATATGTAGCTACAGATGTGATGTGCATGTGGGATGAGGTGACTAAGATTTTTGTACCACCATCTTGGACCACCCTTCTGTGACTTTTAATTGGATATTAGACTTTTTTTTTAATTTTATCTTCTTACAAACTAGATTTTTGAAAATTCTTATTGGTATACTTAATACTAGTGTTATGGTCACTCTAAGACTATTTGCCCTCTGTACTGAGACAAAAAGAATATATGGGTTCTACCCAATGTCCCACGAATTATGAGGTCTTCCAGTCTGGCTGGTGAAATCAATAGTATTTGAGACATTATGTAAATGCTAGGCACTTTTCCTGCTAAGAATTCCAGGTGGCTCTTTTCTCAGTCTGGTGCAATTTTCTCACATGAAAGTGCTGATCAGTATCAGCTGAACACTCAGGTGGAATGTTGCATATTTCCAGATTTCTGTCTCTGGTTAACTTTGTGTGGCATAGTTGGATACACGAATATAAATTGTCAAAGGTTCTGTTTTCTCAGTAAGATAATTCCTACAGAGCAACTAACTTAGGACTGAGTATGGTTTTAAAAAGTAACCATTTTTAATATCCTATAGTTTTATAGAATAGAAGCCATCATCATATCACTTATAACATTACAACAATGACATCTATCTACTTACTCCACAAACTGCACATCTCACCAGTCACCATCACCCCCAACACTCACCTTAAAAAAAAAAAAAAGACACTAAATTTCCCCTTTACTCTCTTTATTCAGGTTTACTTAAAAATACATACTTTGAAGATTTGTCAGTTGCTTTAAAGCTAACAATGAAAAATTAAAAAGCTACAATCAAACACCTATTCCATTTCAGGGATTTTATAAGTTGGGTTAAAAAATGGAAAGATGGGGGCACCTGGGTGGCTCAGTCGTTAAAGCAATCTGTTTTCATCTCAGTTCAGGATCCCAGGGTCCTGGGATCGAGCCCCTCATTGGGCTCCCTGCTCAGAGGGAAGCCTTCTTCTCCCACTCCCACTCCCCCTGCTTATGTTCCCTCTCTCGCTGTCTCTGTCAAAAAATAAATAAATAAATAAATAAAATCTTGGGGAAAAAATGGAAAGATGTATTAACATTCTTACTTTGTTTTTTCTTCAATTATAAATGCAAATGTGTCTTTTGTGACAAGTGACAAGTGGTGTAAAATGTAGTTCTCTACCCTCAACCTCCCCAGTCTAAAATAAACCAAGCACTCTTATAATGGATATATTTAAGCTCTTATCCTTGCACTGTTAAGAAGTATCTATAACAACAATAAACTCCTTCAGAATCCCATGATCTCCCCTTGCTTCTGCAACCAGATCCCTTCTGTCTGTAAAGGATGCCTTTGGGTCTGGCCATCCAAAATATTGTGCAAACACACAGGTGATATTTCTGTTCTTCTTATCTAACCTATGAATGTGGTGGCTTTAGTGGTGAGAGAGTCTGCCTTGATTGAAATAAAGAATAATTTGCCCTCAGCAGAGCCACTAAGCTTCTAGCTATAGATAGTAACACAAGGTTTGAACTTTGATTTCAGAGGTCATGTATGAAACTTAACAACAATAGAGAAAGTCTTTAATTTCTGTCTCAATTGTGAGAATTGAAGTAGTCCATTGACAATAATTCTTGCACCCAGCAGGAAAAGCAGTGACTCTGCAGTGTTTAAAAGTCAGAAAAAGAGGCGAATAAGAGGACATGGGAAGAAATTTAACTTGACAAGGAAGATCCTTAAAATTTAGATGTCCTCAGATCCATAAAAATTCTGTGATATTGCAGAATATAATATTTTCTACTTTTTAATTCTCTAACCTATGATGACTGTTATCTTTTTATAAATAAAATAACCACAATGTTCACAGTGAAACTTAGGAGAATGAGAAGTAGATCCTGGTTCTCTTCCTGCCAAAATCTGAGTCTTTCTTGGTGATATATCTATTTTCAAAAATGTAATTTTTAATATAACAGTCACCAGAAAACAATCTATGTCAACATGTCTCAATATGTCCCAAGAATCATATTTTGAGATGTTTTCTGGTAAAAATAATTCATTGTCAAAAAGGTTTTGTATCATCTGAATGCTAGATAATTTTCTTGGAGAAATAAAATGCACATTATCACATATTGAAGAATCTTGAAGTCAACCTCTATTTAACTCAACAATTCTCAAACACTTTAAACCAAAATTATATTTTCCTGTAATGCATAACTACTGTTTTTGAACACTTAGGGAATGTTGCCTCAAATTCTTCTCAATAAAACATTTTATTTGTATTGTTTTTCTGTTTTTAGTGTTTAATTAAAAGCAAACTAAAATCAAGAGGTGGGCATAACTTGAGAGGCAGTGGCTGGGCTTGAGGGCCTCTTGGCTTATTATACTCAAGGCTGCCACTGCTTGACTTGCTTATAATCCCTCTCTAGAGCCCCTCTGGCCAGGAAGCTGAGAACTTCAGTCTCTGTCACAGCACTGATTTCACTCAGTGATATTCATATCAATAGATAGAGAATTTTCTGGCTCTGTATTATCCCATATCTACCCCAACCAATTTCTGAGTTAAAAAAAAAGTCAAATATCTCTCTGACAGTAATATTGTAGATCCCAATATGTTTTGTCAGGGAAATTGTGGGGAATTTAATCTCTTTCTAAAGTTTTAAAATATGATCTTATGTGGCTTCTACGATGAGAAAGTATAATCTCGTGCTTCAGGCTATGTGGAAGAGAGGATAATCTATATTGTTAGATGTGTGGCTTAAGGAAAAAAGTTGCAGAGAAAAAAGATTGGGGAAAGAAAAAGATAACATAAAAATGACATACTGAACCTGAATCTTTGAATTTGAATGTCTTGAATGGGACTTCTGCAGATTTTATTCAGGTGATTCAGGGCTTGTTGTCTTCACTTAGAAGTTCTAAAGAGCTCAACCTGAACCAGTCCAAAACTGAACTTGGGCTGTTCCTGTAAAAACTCTGTCTCAAGCAGGGCATTCTTCTTTAGGGAATAGTACCACGATTTGGGTAACCGAATAAGCCAGAATCATGAAGCAGATCCTTAAAACTTTCTTTTTCTTCATGCCTCAAATGTAGTACAACACAAATTTTGTGACGATAGCTTACTACATAGTTCATAAGTGTATTCATCCCTGAAGTATTTATCAACACATGTCTTTTGAGTGACTACTAAGTGTTTGCCATTGTAACAGATGCTGAATATACAGTTCTAAACAAAGCAGAGCTCCTGCAATCATGAGTGTACATTTTAGTGACGTGGAAGGAAGGATAGTAAATAAATACAAACATATAAAAACTGAAGAAAAGTGTTACTGAAAGACTACAGTATATAAATATGATAAAGAATGACCACTACATAGATACCATTTCCTATAGCAGTAATCTTCAACCTACAAATTAGCAAGACACGAAATCAATTTAGTAGGTCAAGAATAGTATATTAGTATACGTGTACATGCATGTGTTTTGTGTTTAATTTGTAATTGTGCTCTGAATCACTTTTTAAAATATAATTCCTTCCATGAAGAATAAGTAAAACAAAACCAAAAATTGAAAAGAAAAAAAACCACATTATATTGAACAGTAGTGAGTGAGACATGTGAACATGTGGGAGTAGAGCATTCAGAAAAATAGAACAACTAAGATACTAAGGCAAGAAATGTGTCTATGGAGCATCCAGGATCCCAGCAGAATGGCAGTTCACTGAGAGAGGTTGAAGAACGAGAGGATATGTGGCTAGAGAGACAAGTTGGAGCTAGACCATGGGAGGCATTATAGATCAGAGGAAGGTGTTTAGATTTTACTCCAAGTGAATTGGAAAGTCATTTAAGGTTTTGAGCAAAAGAATGTCACAGTCCTATTCACCTTTTCACATATTATTCTGGATTAATAGATTTATAAAGGAATAGATGTAGAAAGGCAAGGATAGAAGCAGGGAGAACAATAGGAGACTACAGAATGGTCCAGAAAGACCTGAGAACTGGCTTGAGACATGATGACGTTAAAATAAAAAACAGAGACTAGCCTTGAAAATGCCCTGAAAAGGCAAAACCAGATTAGTCATATAAGCAGAGCTTAGTTTAGTTTATCCTGCAAGTCTAACTTGACGTGGGTCATCTTTTGCTTATGTCTCTGAAAATCATAAGCAAATCTTAACTGTTCTCAAAGGTTGATATGAGGTAACTACTAACTACTTATTATAATTTAATATAATACTAATATTATAAAAATCACTGTGAAGAATAGTCATTACTTTTCTACTATATAAGCTGCTTTATAACAATATACCCCTGAGCCTCACTTCATGTTTTGGTTAAAGTATGCCTGGTCTTTTTGGTGTGTGCACAATAAAATTTTACTAATTAATACTTCAGTGACTCATTGGTTTTATTCTGTTATTTATGAATTTTTGATAGTGGTAATTATAAAAAAAAAAAGAGAAGTCATTTTATTCTAGTCATGTTTTGAAGGCATGGCGGAAAGGACTTGCTAATGGACTGGATGTGGGTGAGAGACACACCAGAGAAGTGAAGGACACCAAGAAAAGTTAAGAGAATGAAATTTCCATTTACTGAATAACTCTATGAAAGTGAAATTTTATAGTTTATGGGGGAGAGAGGTGATCAGTTGAGAGCAGGTTTTTTTTGTCAGCAGTTGTGCACATGGATTTAGTATTCAGGAGACTGATTTTCTGGAAGTCAACAACAAAACAGGCTCTATGTGAAGCCTGGTGAGGGGCTGAGAACCACAAGAAAGTGTATTTGAGCAGAGAAGGCAAGAATAGGGAATGGAGCAGAAGAAAAGGGAAAGGGAAGAAAGAAAAAGATCTAAGGACTGATCTTTGAGGCAATCTAATATTTAAAGATTTGGAAAATGAGTCAAAAGATCAGCCCATAACAGATGACAAAAGGAAACAGAATTGCAGAAACCAAGGAAAAAAAAAGTATTTCAGGAAATTCCATTCAATTTTTCCAAATACTGATAGGTCAAATAAGAATGAATTATGTATGTATGTATGTATGTATGTATGTATGTATTTTTTTAGTGTGAAAACTATTGGTAACTCCGATAGCTATCAGAATATGTTGGTGAGAATTAAGCTGAAGAGAGAACTGAAAATGGATAACAAGTAGACTTCTTCTAAAGCTTTGTTAATGAAGGGAGCAGATAAAGGAAAGGGGTGATGGTTAATGGAAGGTGTGGAAATGAGGTCTAATGAACAGATAAAGGACTTAGCCTTGGATAAGAGGCGGGTCCTTCCCTCCAGCGTACCTAATGGGGAGGCAAAGGATACTGATATTGACTCATGCAATTTAAAAGGTGATGATGGAAGTGTGTGCAAGTTTCTTTTTTCCTTTCTTTCCTTTTCTCTTTGTTTTCCTTTTCTTTTCTTTTCTCTTTTTATCTTCTCAGTGAAATATAAATCATAGTCATCAGGGTATATGAAAAGGAACAAGGAGATTATAGCAGTTAAAGAATTACTTACTGTGGTCCTAAATCCTCAATCAGTGTCCACTATTGTTCTTAATTAAAACCTTTTCTTCCAATTAAAAAAAATCTCTCTGGTAATGTTACTAGGTAGTTTAAAAACGCAGAAGAGCTCCCCTTTGTTCTCTAAATAACACCTGTGTTACTTAATTGCCTATAAGCCCCCTCATGAATTGGTTTCCTCCCCTGTCCAACACCATCTCTCACTTCTTATCCCTGCTTATGATTTTTGTTTTTGTTTTTGTTTTTTTTTCCCTGATTATGTTTTGAGGCAGACTGATTCTAGAATATGATGCGCTACTTTTTATCAAGGCCTTTGTACATGCTACTGCTTAAGCTCAGAAAGCTATTCAGTTTCAGTCTGGCCTAATGAATGTACTTATCCTTTTTACTTCAATACAAATGTTACTTTCTCAGGGAGTAAATTTCTGAGCACTGCCACTACCTTCCCCTTCCAAAAGTAGATTAGATTCACCTGGTTTATTCCCTTTGGCTAAGTATTTTTTAGCCTTAGTCCTCAACAGTTTATAATTCTTTACTTTTCTTAAGAAATGTTTACCTCCTCCTGTGGCTCTATGGGAGCATTATGCATGTGTGTTGTACTCAACTCTAAGGTCAGAATGATATAGAGCATCTCTCTTTGTCACTTGAGTTATGGACTGATTGAAAAATAAGACAAAAAAGTAAGGCTTATGGAGGCCAAAATATTACCCTTATCATTGGTAAAGGTTGAGCTGAAGGACATGGCTTATATCTATAGGCCTATGAACCCTTTAAAACATACCCCCAAAACAAAGAAGCCTTACGCAGTCATGGTGGTGTTCTCCCCCTCCCTTGAAACACACACACACACACACCCCTACACAGAATCAAAACTTACTAGAGCAACTCATTCCCAAATATAATGGGAGAGGAAGAGTCTAAAGTATACATACCTATCTTTTCATTCCAGAATCACCAATCATACTAAATCACTGCTCTTTTCTTGCAAGGAATAATTGAGAGGACACAGACAGGAAGGACCTCCCTTAGTGTAGAAGGAAATACCATGAGTAGAGAATCAATATTCCATATGCACTATTGAATCACTAGATTTTCCCCAAATCAGTGTTTTGTTCATAGTTTACCAGCAATATAAATTTCAATCTTGACTGAATCAATGAAAATCAATTATTAGCTTTATGTTTTTCAACCTTCACTTATTTACAAAGTCTTTTTGACATCCTCAAACCTAAGTCCAGTTGTGATATTATTCCAGTTCATTTAGACTCATACTCTCTCATAATTGAGAACAAAGATGACAAACTTGCCCATGTGCCTAAACTGACCAACCTCCTGCTTTTGCAAATAAGCTTTATCAGAGCATAGCCACACTTATCAGTGTATATACTGTTTATGGCTGCTTTTGCACCATTCTTGCAGAGTTGAGCAGCTGCAATAGAGACGGTGTGGCCAAATCCCAAATCCCAAAGATGGGATTTAAACATCTTATACCAGAGGCTCTCAAACTTTCTTTTCCTGGAGCCCTTAGTGTTCAACTAATTTGTTCATGGTGTCCTTGGCCAGAAAAAAATGGAATACACCTTTTTGTTAAGTAGCCATGTCCAAGATTTTTACAAAGCATACCTTATAAATTAAGCAGCTAAGAAATAATAGACATAAATTTAAAAAATATTTCATTCTTACAAAACTACAGTTACCTACTAATAAGATGGGTACCCCTGTTGGGAATTGTATAGCTTCTCAAAACTGAAAATCTGGTTTGATATCACAACCTTAATTTCTGTTCTATACTGATTTCCATATGGTTCTTCATTCTTTATCCCAACAATCTCAAAAAATTCACAAAGTTATAGTGTCACAAGAAGGAAAGTAGTGATATCATCTTGAAATTGCAAACAACCTGGAGCTAATAGTGCCTATGTGTCCAGCAGATATTGCTGTGTTTCTCTGGGATATTAAAAATATCCTGTGGTGATCTGTGAATTCATCACAGTCCCCAATGATGCATTAGTGCGTAGTTTGGAAACAGTCTTATGTTGTTTTACAGTCTCACATTAAGTGCTCTCTGAAAAGAACAGAGTATTGAATATCAGGAATCCTAAGGACTAAATGTACAGCTCTTACTTTCAGATTATACGGGAAGCTAAGAGTGTGTCTGAGGCATAGACACATAAAAAATGGGAAAATGATGGGAACGGTGCATGGTAAGGAGCAGGAGCTTGGACGCAAGACAGTCCTCAAATTGCTCAACTTTGCTAGTGCTGCTCTAAGCATAAGTGCATGTCAATTCTTGCCACATCTCAGAGCATAAAAAATATTTGTGTTAATAAAGGTAAATAATGAGAATCAAATAAATGTTAGAGGCCATAACTGATATCCTGCTGTTTCCACCTTGGTAATAATTTGTAAATTCATTTCACTTTTTGCCTTTCCACCGTGGTTACTTACCTCAAACACTTATTACTTATTGCTCATGTGGAGATGGAATTCTGGGGTCCTAGGAACATAGTTTTACTAGAAGGCTACTCAAAATGCATTCTGCTGACTACTGTCAGTTTGAAAAGAGTTTGTTACTGGTCTGTGACAAAATAAGGGCATAAATTGATGTACAAGTTAAGACACTTTTGTAGCAATTTGGTGAGCTAATTTAATTCCTGTTGAATAATAAAAAAGGGGGGGTTGCATTTTATATGTTAGCTTTTTAGATTTAACTTCCTCTAGTAATTCATTTTTATTATATTTTACCCAGGTATGTGTACACAGCAGATTGGAAATTAGAGGAGACAAAAAAAAAAATGGGTTCCTCACTACAGATATTTGAGAAGCACTGGCCTAGAAGGGGTGTATTGGGTGAGCAATGTTTCCTGGACCTGTGGACTGCTGGCCTCATGGGGAGGACCCGTGCATAAGGGTCCTCCAAAAACACTGGGCCCTTGATAGGGTCTCAGATACCTAGGCCTAAGTGTTGCACAGATTGTGATCATTAACCTATGATGGCTAACATCATACAGCACAACTCATTCCCGTCTTCCTGAAAACTAGTACTATAACTTGTACCTTAAAGGTACTAAATAAATAATGTCTGAATGAATAAACAAGTATCATGACGAAAGCATTGATGGTGATGATGATGATGATGATGATTTCTATCATTTCTTTTAATTGTGCCCTGTGCGAAGAGCTACATTAAACACTTTATATAATTACCTCTGACGTTCACCAGAACTACCAGGATAGGTATTACATCCCCCACTGAGAAATGAGATCTCCATTTTATAATTTTGAAGAGAGAATACCCTTTTGAGAGAAGGGTTTGGAAAGGAGAAGGTGGCTTTGTTGAAAGAAATGTGATTTGAACTGAGTTTTAAAGGATGAGCAGAGATGCTGGAGGTAGAGAGAGTGAAACACCCTGACCTAAGTAGGGAGAATGGTACCAGCCAAAGAATGTAAGACACAAGGCATACTTAGGGTAAGACGGATGAAGACATGAAGAGTCTAGATATAAGATATCAGGGGCTGAGGGAGCTTGTGATCCAAGAGAACATGTTCCACTTAAAAGTATTCAGATTTCTTAAAAACAAAGCAAAACAAAACAAAAACAACAAATAAGAGAAACAAATCTCACTTAACCAAAAGTCTTATAGACTTGATGTAGTGCTTGATTTCTGATTTGTTACAGCACCTCAGAATGGGCTTTCCTTAGCTCTGATGTTTATCTTTTACATCATCCTGTTCTAATTACCTATGTAAAATCTCTCACTACGTGATATGCTTTGATATGGTGTTTTCTTGTGCATGTATTTATTTTTGCCATTTTCTGCTTGCAAGGCTTTCAGTGCGATGAAAGCAATGTTCTTATCTATCTTTTGTACTAATGAATACGAAGCAGCTAAAGATTTACCTACCACCTGCTTAGTGCATCAACTATGTTGCTACATAACAAACTACCAATACTTACAAACAAATACTAACTGGCTACACATAGAATAATATTATTATGGTCATCACAATTTAGGGAGTGGAGTGGGGAGTTTTTCTGTTGACTTCACCTATGCTTACTCCTATGGTTCTGCTTAGAAGGAGAGTTGGCTGAGTTGGAAGTCCAAGATGACCTGACTCTTGCATGGTAACTGGTACTGCCCATCAGCCAACATATATCATATATCCTCCACATGGACTCTCAGCCTCCAGTTTCTGTGCTGTTTTCTGGGCCCCATTCCAAGAGGGTGATGACACAATTTGTGAAGCTCCTAAAAGCCCAGCCTTAGAAGTTGTGCAGTATCCCTTCTGCTGAATGAATTGATCCAAGTGGGTTGCATCACAAGCCCAGATTCAAAGAATGGGGAAACCATCTCTACCTCTTAACGGAAGGGGCTGCAAAATACTGTGGCCATGTTTTTTAAGCCACAGTGGAGAGTGCCTTATCTGAATGAATAAATGGTGTGACTAAAGCCACGGCCAAGAAATAATATAGCGTATTCTTTAGTTTATAAGCAATGGGTAGTCATGTATGTTCTTGAGTATGAGGTGACATGATTAAAGTGAGGTTTTATAAAGATTAATCTGTCTATGGCTAAAAGAGGAAATAAACTGGGGAGAAACTAGATGCAAGAAAGTCATTTGAAGCCTGTGATGATAAACCAAAAGCAATGAAATGAGGAACTTGAAGATTCATCATAAATTCTACTCCTATTTCTCATTTACTTACTTAGGATTTATAGTAATATATGAGCATGGCACTATGCTAAGTGACTGCTTGCCTGAGGACAGATGCACGGAACCTGCCAGTATATGGCAGGAGAGTAAAGTGCACTGAAAAGGAATGAGGATGACGCTGAATCTGAGTGGCTTGAGCCAATTTTCCACATATTTACAAGTTTATTTTAATTTATTGGCAATTCAAGATAGTTTGAATAATTCAAGGTAGAATGTGAGATCTGTTCTTCCGAGAAAAAAATTTCCTTGGGATATATCTTGTTTTTAACTCCCGAAGACATTACATGTAGAGACAGCACTTTATGTACTAAAGTTAACTTAAAGCCTGATGGCCATTTACTTAGAATGGACTGGTACTAAAGAAATAGAAATATTAACACCTACAGCATTTCAATTTTCCCTGGAGATATCTCAGCTCCATGTCTACTTCAGTGGCTGAGAAATGAAGAGGCTCATATATTTCAAGGTATTTTCATGCTGGATGGTTATTCTTGTCAGTATGTCTCCTGTTCAAAGCCAGATTTGAAAAACACCCCATTTTTAGGACTGTTTTCCTCTAGAAAAAAAAAAAAACAACATATTTTCTTTCTTAGAAGGGCAATAAGGAAAGAATTCAAGCTTAGCAGAAATCAAGTTACAAGTTTATCTGGAAAATGCTGCCTTATATATACCTCACCATCAAAAAAATACGAATTGATGGAAATATACCTGAATCCTATATAAAAACTTTATCTTTTAGAGTTTGAAAATGTATGCCACTTTAAAAACTTGTCTCAATGTGCAATTAACAGAAAATAAAATCTTTACTGTAATACATTGAACAGCTACCTAGCAATTAAAATCCTTTATATAATTATGAACTCTTCAATGGTTAAAACATAACAAACAACAGTGGAAATTTTCAATAAATTTTTTCTAATTCAACTTTTCAAAAATAAAAGCCCTTAAATTTACAGGTATAAGAATGTGAAGTTGGCTTACTTTTTACATTTTACCAACCTTGAAGTTGGCAATTCAATTCTAACTTAACTTGTTGTATTTTTGTTGTAAGTAGATTTTGACCTCTAATAAAAATAATGATTCAGGATTTAGATCTCCTTTTCTTCTTCATCTCCTTTTCTTCTTCCTCAACTGCCAATTATACTACTTTACCTGGTTGAATGGGAGAGGTTTTTTGTTTTTGTTATTGTTTTTAAATTATTTTCCCTGAGACCTCTAGGCCAGTATATCTATAAGTTTGGGTGGTCAAAATCTGTATCAAAATCATCACTGCTCCTACTTCGAACATACAAAATCAGCCTCTCCAAAAATGTGATTTTTTGATCTTTACTAATTATTTAAAAGACTATTTTGAAAAATGAAGTTCAGGCATGTACTCTAGATTAGACCCCTAGTAATTTGTTTGATACGCCTTTGATTTGGTAAAAGGTAATCTGTCTTTTAAATTAACAGTCATTTCTGTATTTTACAACTACTAACTAGATACTTTCTTTATGCTAGAAAATGCTCAAGGTGTTGGGAATACAATAACTAATCAGATAAGTGTTCTGTTTTCAGAGAGCTCTAGATGTAGAGAGATAATGAAATTATAATACAATTAGAAAAATGCCAAGAGATATGTCAGGACACATGAGGAAATTCAGGGAAGAGTGGGCATAAGGATATTGGGGAAAATAATATGAAGAAATTAACATTACATCATAGTCTTAAAGAAAGGTTCTAAGAGATAGGGAGTTTTGCATAGTGATGAGAAAAATGATGGTGTTTTCAGATACTGCAATTTGTTCTTTGTTACTGGAAAAGAAGTTGTAAGTGGAAACAAGAGATAAAGAAGAGAAAGAGATAAGAGATAAAGCCAAAGAAGTCTACTGGAGTCACCTATAAAATTTTTTGTTCTATATTGTTTTATAAAATTTTGAAACTCATTTAGCCAAAAGATCCAGTATATGAGGTGAACTGATATTAGCCAACTTGATTTTACTCCTGTATTTCTAGAAAATATGCATAGTATTATTGTTAGAAACATATTGCTACCAAGGGAATCCCATTCTATAAGAACACGGTATGACCTTGTTTCTAGAATGAATCTTTTGGTATGTAAAAACAGCTCACTGACAAAAACAAACAAACAAACAAACAAATAAATAAATAAAAGACTCCTCAAGATTTTCTCATTTTAGAAAGTAATCATTCTTGACTGTGATCTTCATCTCATACCTCACATCCACTCTATCAACAAATCTTGCTAGCTCTACCTTCAAAATATATCCAAAATTTGACTACCTTTCACTTACCACCACCTTGTCCCAGCCATGTCCCATTCTCTTTCTTATTCTGTAAAGCAGTAATAGCTGACTAGCTTTTCTGCTTTCATCCTTGCCTGCTTGTCATTTGTTCTCTATGCAGAAACTAGGATAAGGGTCAAATAAGTCTTCTGATACATAATAGAGTCAAATAGAAAAGTTTTTGGCTCTCAGCTGATTCACCTGAGGGTCTTTTGTTATTCTTTTCCCTGGTTTTGATGGTAAATGTATGAATGTTGCAGGCATGGCCTAAGAAGAACATGGTGACTGGGGCTTGGATCTTTGTTAAGGAGGTTTGTGTCACCCCCAACTATGTAAGTCACCCAGATCAACAAAGGAGTGAACAAAAGCTGGGGAAATCTAGAAATTAAGGTAGAGGAGGAAACACTGAGAATCAGTTGTGGTCTTATCACCAGCTCTATCTGTAAGAGTTAGAGTTTTTTTGCACAAATTTTCTTCTCATAAGTTTGTTTGTTTGCTTGTTTGTTTGCTTTTTTGTTTTTCCCCCAAAAGAGGTTCAAGCATCCTGGAGAAGCTACTCCCAGAATATATACAAAAAGATCTAAGTGACACAAGGGGTAGACAGTAGTGGGTAATGTGTTGTGACATCTGGGTCTGTTTCAGATTGAAGAAATTATTCTCCTGGGAAATTGCTTTGTCTTAAGCCCTCAGCTTTCAACCCTCTCTGGGATTTTTATCTTATTTGATTCTCAGCTGATTCATCATCAAGTACTAATGATCTCAAGATATCTAATTTATGGGGCACCTGGGTGGCTCAGCAGGTTAAGCCTCTGCCTTCGGCTCAGGTCATGATCCCAGGGTCCTCGGATCGAGCCCTGCATAGGGCTCTCTGCTCAGCAGGGAGCCTGCTTCCCCCTCTCTCTCTGCCTGCCTCTCTGCCTACTTGTGATCTCTCTCTGTTTCAAATAAATAGATACAATCTTAAAAAAAAAGATATTTAATTTACTTCCTGCCAATCGGAGAGGAATATGGAATTTTTTAAATATTTTTTTTTATTTTTTATAAACATATGAAGTATTTTTATCCTCAGGGGTACATGGGAATATGGAATTTTAAAAGCTCTTATTTGAGCTTAGTTTTATTTCTTTTGAAGACCCTAAACTTAAGGCATCCCAAAGCCTTAGAAAAGTCTTTTGGAACAGCTTGATGGGTGTTCAAGTCTTAGACATACTTAATTTCTTCCTCTCAGATAATGAGAGGGACCAGGCTCTGAAAAGAGTAAACAGAATTAAGCCGGAAGAGGAAGGAGCCCCTATATTTTTCTAGTACTTCTTTTGCCCCTGAAGACAGAAGTGTATCACGCAGGTCCTGTTCTCTCTATAAATAAAGTGACATTTCCCAACCTGCATACCTGAAATGAAACATAGATGCCAGAGCCTCTATTTCATGGATACATGTTTGTCTCTGACCTGACAAAAAAGGCACGATGCCTTATTTGGTTTTGTTTTTATTGACTACTATCTTCTGATTTTAAAAATAAAAGAAGAACTAAAAAAATAAAGAAGCTAACACCAATCAGCATCTTCAAAATATTCCAGTGAGAAAGAAGTTAATGTAATATCTGTCTTTCCTAAAGATCCCAACCTTCCTGTGACTTTTTGACTCTACACATATGAGTCAGCATATGGTTTTCTATTTTATTTTATTGAAATACTCTTCTAAGCTAAGATGAATTTGAAATTATGAACATGAATACAGTCTCTTCCTGCACATGCGAAAGCTTTTATATACAAGTTTCACAAAAGATTTTTTGAATCAAAAGAAATGAACTTTAGCATTCTCTTTTTTTTTTCCTGTTGTTCTTCTTTCTAATTTCTTTGGCCACTAACTATTTAATAGTCATTAGGCAAATCTTAATTATAAAAAGCTTAACATAGTTTGGGCACTGAATATAGCTATATTTTGATTTCTTGGTGTACTTACTCTCATGTCCCCTTATTGTTTTATACTCTGAATTTAGAAAATCTCAAAGCATTCAGGTTCACAGATAAGATAAGTCAGAACATAAAAGTAGAAACACCCTCACCTTGCATAATCAGAAAATCAATGGGTGTTATATAATTTTGATTAATTTGCTCTCTGGATATCATATTTGTCATCTGTAAGATTACTTGACCTAACAAGAATTTCAACGTAGAGTTTTGGATCCTATGAACATGGAGGGTCTTTTATGCTTGCTCACTGAAAATAACTGAAGTATCCCAGTGTAAAATCTTTACAAACCCCAAGGGAATGAAAAAAAGAAAAAAGAAAAAGATTTAGATGAAAGTGAACATTACAGTACATTCTATTGTTTCTTTAGAATTTTTCAGCTGCATAGATTCAGAATACCCTACTGAAAATTATACTTACCTATTTATTTCTCTAATGGAAATTAATTAATGTGTCAGATGGCTGATTGTGAGAGCCAGTTTGCTGATTTTGTTGGATGTTGGAGAGAAAAATATGACTTGCTTGTCATAGGCTTCTAAATGACATATTATGGGATAGACTGGTAACAATTAGTTGTCCTTCATTGTGCCTTTCCTCTAAAATAGTAGAATTTAAGACACCTAAAATAACGAAAAAATTTACCAGCCTTCCTTGTTAAGATAGATATATGACTAATTGCCAATAGGACATAGCTATGTGTTTCTTATATTATCTTCTTAGATCACCGAAAAAGTATTATTAGTGCTTGCCCTTAATTACTTCCACTATCTCCCCCACACCATTCCTCTCTGTCATCATTGAGTTGTCTAGGACACAATCTTGGACCATAAGATGATAAGGGTCATACCTAGTGGGTTGTGAAGTAGTCACTTGAAAGGAAATTAGGTCCCTCTGGCCTTCAACAGTCAGCTTTTAAATGTAGTAATGGATTGCTTACCTTTATTGATGCAGGCAATAAATATACTCTTTCTTGTTTAGGCTACAATTTTGGGTTTCTTATACCTAACTAAATAGAATATTAACTAATTTACCTATTTTAGAAGTTTAGCAGAGGATCCAAGTTAATTTGCACTTACTATTTCCTACATTATATTTTCATGCAATATTAATGCAAAAAAGAATAATGAAAATAATAAAACTCAAACCAAGCTCAAACCAAGTAAACAAAGTAAATATTCCCTCCTCTCATCCATACCCAATTTCCTAAAACTAGAATTTGCATTTTTTGAAATATGTAATTCATCGATTGTGCACTGTTTAAGAATTACTTAACCAAGGGGTGCCTGGGTGGCTCAGTGGGTTAAGCCTCTGCCTTTGGCTCAGGTCATGATCTCAAGGTCCTGGTATTGAGCCCCACATGGGACTCTCTGCTCAGCAGGGAGCCTGTTTCCCCTCTCTCTCTGCCTGCCTCGCTGCTCACTTGTGATCTCTGTCAAATAAATAAATAAAATCTTAAAAAAAAAAAAAGAATTACTTGACTGAAATCAAACACTTTGGTCCAAACTTTTACTATAAAACTTTATGATAATCTTAGCACCCCCATTTTGTTGATGAAGTCATGTAGCTATTGACACAGTATTGATTGAATGAAATATAAAACCATGAAAGGGATGACCTCCTATGGATGACCTCCTATGGGGAATGTAGCTGGTGGTAGATAGTAGAGTGACTTGTGTCTTCCTTTTCTTAGTACTGTGTTATTTTCCACAATTCAGGTAAATCCTCACTGCAGTCTTAATTTTTGATTCCTTCCTATAAGGTAAGTAAAATATCACCTGGATATCTAAAAAGAAGAATGGGGACAAGGCTGGTATATATCCTTTTCTTAGTCTTGGTAATATTGGTAACTTAACTTTCCAAATCAAAAATAATGTTTCAAAAATGAAATAACTTGCAAGAAGCCAAACCTCTGTCTTGACTCTTAGGAGTCCTTGAAGAGTGTCCAAAGCCTGGCTATACCCAAGGCCTTTCCTTTGGTCAGGGACTTTCAATAAACAAGTACCTTTCTTCTCACATTAATATTATTTATAAGGGAGCTTGTCAGTAAAAAGAAGCAGCCAAATTCCTTCAGGAAGTAACAATCCCGCCTTTGCTATCTAAACAGTCAGTGTATTTTATTCCAGCCCTTCTCACACCTGCAATCCCAATTGTATATTTTCCAAGTTTAATCTTAAGAAGAGGTCATTTAGATTCCAAGTTTAAAAGTTCTTAAATTTTTAGTGTGGCTCACCAAGCATATAGATTTATGTGAATTGGAAAACCGACCCTTCTTCTACTTTCTCCTTTCCTCCATTTTTCCTTTGACTGAGTGCCCATCTTTATGACTCAACAATTTGAGCCATGGTGTGGATTACCTTGCATGATGATAGTCCTCCAGTGGTACACATCTTCATTCTTTCTTGGGGTTCTGCTCTGCCCTTATTACTTTGTTTCTTCAAATCCCTGTGTATCTACATATGTTCACACATGGGTGTGCACACTCAGGCAGACTGATCTGTTTATTCTGGAAACAGTCATAGCACCATATTTGCCAATGTGAGATCACTGGAATAACTTTTGCTGATGTCTTCCACATGTTGGCTGACTATTTGAATTCTAGTTTAACCAATGTGTGCAATCTCTCAATTCCTACATATGCTGAAAAAAAGCCTTATTTAGAAGGCAGGGGAATTGCCAAGCATCTGATGATAGCATTCTGTGAAAATATTGCTTTATCTGAAAGCAAATGTGTCTATAAGCAATCTGAGATCCCCTATTGTTAAGTTAGTCATATGTGAAAGTAGCTTGGATCCATAACAACTTTTCCAGATTTCTTGGACTAGTAACAGCCAAAATTGAACGGAAGAAAATAAATAAATCTCATGATCTAAATAATGTTATCATCTTTCTTTAGAGATAAAGCTTAATGAGACTGATAAGGCATAATAGAAATAATTCAAAGGCAAACATTGTTTTACATTTTCTTCTATCTTGCCTCTATTTTTTGAGTAACTGTTTCTTCTATTTCTTTCATAGTCATTTTTTTTGTGAATGATCAGGAAGTGATAATTCTGTATTATCATGCACCTCTTCAACTGGATTTATCTAGGTTTTGTGTGAAATTTAATGGGACATGATATTGAAATTCTCTGTTTTTGCCCACTGTCATGTTTTTTGTAATTTGCTTCATGTCCATGCCCCCAGTGACAAGGTGGTTTATTTCAGTGTGGGATGGTAACATTATCCACATATTTTAAATAATATTAAGTTGGAATCTTTGGTGTTTTCTTGGTTAAGAATAATACTGTAGAAATGCAGAGCCCCATATAGTGGCTGATTCTAACTCCAGATTTTCACTGAACTTTTCATTGATTTTTAAAAATCATACTCAATTTCTTTCTGCTTTATATCCCCTCATAACTCAGTTCATTGAACGTTTTAACCCTTGATCTTATCACTGATAAATATGTCCTTGTAATGTATTCCTGACCTTTATCTGCTAAGGTTGTGCCAAGTTCCATTTGAATAAATTACTTGGTAGAAATGTGAGATCAACATTTGAAGTTATGTGATCCTAATATTTGGAGATCAGTATTATTTATACTGACACAATAAACTGTAGAAGTTCTATTAAGTAGAAACACAAATTGTGGACGCTCTGGGAAGAGGTTAATTTAGTTGGAGCTACTGTGATAATGGGCTGTGAGTTAGCATATCTACCCCTGTCACTTGAAATAACAATATAGAAATTTTGAGCATATGATGAAACCAAATGAAATTTATACTTAGCTGTGAATACAGAAACTACATGGCAGGGGCTTTTAGGAACTAAAAATGTTAAACTGGGAAATCAGGGGTTCCTGAGTAGCTCAGTTGTTAGTGTCTGCCTTTGGCTCAGGTCATGATCTCAGAGTCTTGGGATCGAGCCCTGCATGTTGAGCTCCCTGCTCAACAAGAAGCCTGCTTCTTCCTCTCCCATTTGCCCTGCTTGTGTTCCCCCTCTCTCTCTGTATGTCAAATAAATAAATAAAATCTTAAAAAAAAAAAGAATAATCTTTTATTTATTTTTTAAGATTTTTATTATTTATTTGACAGAGAGAGAGAGAGATCACAAGTAGGCAGAGAGGCAGGCAGAGAGAGAGAGAGAAGAAGGCTCCCTGCCAAGCAGAATGCCCAATGTGGGGATCGATCCCAGGACCCCGAGATCATGACATTAGCCGAAGGCAGAGGCTTAACCCATTGAGCCAACCAGGTGCCCCAATAAAAGATAATTCTTAAAAAAAAAAATCATTAAAAAAAAAAACCTGTGGGACGCCTGGGTGGCTCAGTTGGTTAAGCGGTTGCCTTCGGCTCAGGTCATGATCCCAGCGTCCTGGGATCGAGTCCCACATCCGGCTCCTTGCTTGGCAGGGAGCCTGCTTCTCCCTCTGCCTCTGCCTGCCACTCTGTCTGCCTGTGCTCGCTCGCTCTCTCTCCCTCTCTCTCTGACAAATAAATAAAATTAAAAAAAAAAAACAATTAAAAAAAAACCTGTAAGGCAGTTATTTGTAAACTCAACAAATCTACAATTTTTTCCTAAGTCACTAAGTGTAAGACTAGAAAGAGTATATCCATGTCCAGGACAGAATAAGAACAAATATATATACACCCATTAATAAGTCCCTGGTGATAAAGAGACTCTCTTAGTTTTTTGTTTGCTTTTGTTTTGTTTTGTTTTATCCTGGAGACACTGGTGGATAGAGGCAATGTCATGGTAATATATGACGCTTTGCTGTATAGGCAACAAATAAATCCTTTACTTTTCTGAGTAATCTTATGTATAGTCAACTATTCAACCTAGCACACACCTGCTGTTGATCCATTCACCCAACACTAATCCCCACTGAGATAATAAAAGTCATCACTATAGTAGTACAAAGATAGTGGGAATCATGTGACATCCAACACTGGTGACAGAGTTGTACTGTTGTAAGTAATTAGAAATACTACTGGATTCTCAGTCTAACTCAAATCCTAGCATAACGAATACACCAGGATATTTTTGGAATTCTGGTGCACATCAAATATTAATTCTATTTACTAATACTAATAGCAAAAATAATACTAATAATGTTACTTTACCTTATTTATATAATTTTGTTTATAAAATTAATTATTTTCTTAGAATAAGATTTTTAGATATACAATTCCTGGCTCAAAAAAATCATCTGTATACCCTCAAGGATTTTGATACATCTATCAGATTGTTTTCCATAAAAACACTACTTTACTCTCCCACTAAAAATATATGATGATGTCTGTCCAGGGACTGGGGTTAAGACACACAGAATGGGGGCGCCTGGGTGGCTCTTGGTTTAAGCCTCTGCCTTTGGCTCAGGTCATGATTTCAGCTTCCTGGGATCGAGCCCCACATCAGGCTCTCTGAACAACGGGGAGCCTGCTTCCTCCTCTCCCTCTGCCTACTTGTGATCTTTCTCTGTCAAATGAATAAATAAAATCTTAAAAAAAAAGACACAGAATGTTGTGCTTTGATTAAAAATATTTTGACATCATGTGATGAAGCAGGGAGAAAATTATTTTTTCCTTCTTCTTAACAGCAAATTTCCCCCTTGGTTCTTGTTTGTGTGTGCTGATTTTGCTTATATATTTCTTTTCCTTGAGCATGTACTTAGGAAAGTTTACGGCAGGGGGTCCTACTCAGCTGAGAGGACAAATTATGATTATTTTAAGTCAAATATGGAATTCTATTTCCTTTACCAATAATTAGTTAGGCATGGCCATGAGATATAATATCACTAAACAAGAGGGAAATGTACTGGGGTGGGGCTTTTATGAAACTGTTTCCTCCAGGTAGTAGAGATATTTTTGAAGAAAAGCACCCCATTTTTTTCTGGCTCTGGTTGTAGTGTGTTCGTGATGTATGTCACTATCACAGCCCTTTTGAAAGCATGAGGACCAAGCTACTACAAAGTTAATATGCTGAGGATAACCAAATGGAACAGAGAAGAAATTGCAGGACCTGGATATCTGCTAACCTCAATGTCCTATAACAATAAATTTTCTTTATTTCTTAACTCACTTTCATATTTTTTTGTTGTTTTTTAAAGTACCTTACTTTCAGCTTCAAGTTTTAAGCATCAACAGCAAATTTGAATGCAAATGTTCTAGATGTCTACTGAAAAATTAACATAACTGTAGCATACTCCTTGTTTTTCAAGTGAAATACCAATAACGTAGTGCAGAATATAAAAGAAGCCTTGGAGGAAATGTGATGATATAAAGTGTTCCTGGGTTTTACAAACTATGATAAAGACTTGGAAACCTGGGAAAGGATACAATGTGGTATGAAAAATGGAAATTCCATGTTAAAGCTTGTTTTTTGCAGATACTACCCACTATCCCTCACTGTGTTGAAACAGGGTTAGTGAAATTCATTTTTCTGTCCTTCCCCATGCTTGCCTCATTCTCTATAGGAGAAAGCACATGAAGTTCATATCATGCATCCTCCAGTGAAATAGAACACACTTTAATGGTTTAAGGAAGTAGTGTGTGGTAGAAATGGCTCTGATTTGGGTTCTTTGTTTATTTTAATGCTATTATGGATTGGGGCATGAAGGAGAGTATAGAATTTTGGAATAGGTATGCAAGTTTACTACCAATTCCTGATAAGCAAAGTTATGAATGATGTAGGTGGTTTCAGTAGTAGCAATTAAGTTGTTTCTACCACAGTACTTTCCAGTTGTCTAATATTATCATAATTATTTGAAGGACACATATTACATGGAGCACTGGGTGTATGCATAAACAATGAATTCTGGAACACTGAAAAGAAATAAAATAAAATGAAAAAGAATCATTGTTATTAGGTAGCTACAAGGAGGATGGAAAAAATGATCCTATCTTAGATCTATTTCATTATATGGGCTTTTTCCATAAGGATTATGCTTTGTTTTAAAATTTTATATGGCTTTGGCTGACACTTGTTCATTTACCCTGGTAATTAGCTACTGAACAGAATTCCATCTCTATGATATTAAGAATCTTAGGGTTTAAAATCTGTTAAGCAATTCTTGCTTATGGGTCCCAACAGAATTAAAGATCTAGGTTATAACTTTACTTGTTAGTTTGCCTGAGTTTGTCTGGGGCCCTGCCTAAACTTTAGCAGCAAGGCAATCGAGTGGAGGACAAGTTATCAGCTATGTGAATGACCACTTAGAGCATTCATTAAATCTGAGAGAGAGAGAGGGTTAGAGCCTTGCTTAGATTTCTTCTCTATGTCATGTTGTCTGTGGAAAGTTAAATGAAGTTCCTGATGAGTATACTCTAGGCAAGAAAGAAAAAGGCATTCCATGTCAATCTCACCAGATAGGGGTTATAGAGGTGCCAAGGAGGGCTGGAGCTCAAGGGGTGGGGTTGTTTTTCATATACAAGTAAATGACTATGAATACCAGTGACCTTTTCTGGAAGGCAGTTATTATTTTGACTTTAAAATTTTTGGTTTTTATTCCTAACAAATATGTTTCAGACTGGAATAGTTTACTCATACACACACACACTCACTCGCTGATCCCCATTCTAACACACATTTGCTAATCACCTTTTCCTATAACTCCATTAAACACAGAAAGAAACAAAGTTGAAACAATGGGAAATGGAACTGCAGTTCTTTGTCAAAGACCTGACATTAATTCTTCTAGAATTTCTCTCTTTCCTTGATCCCTGTGCACACTTCTGTTATGATGGCACGTTCTGTATATTTATCTATTTCCCACCTAAAACTATGAGATTTTTGAAAGCTGAGCCTACATGTTTTATCTTCAGAAGCATGGTGACTGCTACATGGTAGGCATTCAAGAGAAGTCTGATAGAATTGTATAAAATGAATATTTTGAAAATATATTATTGGCTTCACCTAAAGTGAGTCCTCATTCAGAAATGAGGGTGGTTTCTTTGCTGAATAGTTTATTCCAACACAATATGGAGAATGATGATACTTCATTTGGCTTATTTAGGAACAAGGACTTTGGCTCAGGTGTCTGAGTTTTAAGATAAGTAGGAAGAAGTCCAGACCAAACCAAAGCAAACAAAAACAATGTGGCTTCCCTAACTGATTTTGTAAAGAAAGAAATTCTAACACCACAGTTTTTGTTGTTGTTGTTGTTTGATTTTTTTAGGGGCCCAAGCAAACAGGTAAGACAGAAATTTAAAATAAACCCAGGGAATATTGGGTGGTGCAGTCGTTTAAGTGTTGGACTCCTAGTTTTAGCTCAGGTCATGATCTCAGGGTCATGAGATGGAGTCCCACATCTGGCTCCTTGCTTAACATGAAGTCTGCTCAACACTGTCTCCCTCTCTCTTTGCCCTTCCCTACTGTGCACTCCCTCTCTTTCTCTTTCTCTCTCTAAAATAGTTAAAAATCCTTAAAAATAAAAAAAAAAACAAATAAAATTAACCCAGAGATTGGACATGACCTTTGATGATATGGGTGAAGTTGTTTATTTAATTCAAGATATGAGAACTGAGACAAATATTCAAGCTATGCACTTTATGAAAATTTCATTGGAAAAGCTCTATATCACTATTATGGGGGACAATCAATCTCACTCAACATGATATAGTTACTAATGTAGCAAAAAGTATCATCATTAAAAGGTGAAAACACTTTTTGTGATTGTAGCTATGAATGCAACCCAAAGATAATTGTTTAAGTATTTGGAAAAGTGACTTAATTTATAGTTACAGAATAATGACTAATGAATAGGGGCTGACCAAAGTAATGAAAAAGCAAGCATATGTATCTAGGTCTGGATATCTAAGTTGACATAAATTTCTGCCATCAACACACTGTAATCTTGGGTAGAAAATATAACAAATCATTTCTTCTGTTACCTTTATTTGTTAAAAAAAAGAGGGTGGCTTAGATAAGCTTTTATAAATGGCTTTTTGAAGAACATAGTTATGACAAAATTTTAAAATATTTAATAAAATGTGGGTTCTCTGATTAAGAAAGCTAAACACTTGGAGGTTGGAAGATGGCAGTAGAGTAGGAAGAGCGTAGGCTTGACTGTCCCATGAATATAACTAGATAATTATCAAATCATCCTAAATATCCCAGAAATTGGCCTGAAGACTTGCAGAATAAGCTATACAAATAAAGGTAGAGAAGAGGCCATGTATAAGAAGGTAGGAAATGCAGAGACAAAGTTTAAGAGACAAATGGATTGTGGCTGCTGTGTTGGGAAGGGAGCATGATCATGAAGAAGAGCGACAGACGGACTAGCCATTCCCAGTCTTGCTTGCCTCTGTCCCAGTATCAGGCCCCTTCTTCAGAAGACTGGCTCAAACCCCTGCTCACACTGTGTCTCCCAAATTAGGAGTTCTATGGAGCCTCAGTCTTGGTAGTGTGGTGACAGTTCTCATTTCACAAGCAGACTAGAGTACACCTAGTTAAATCATGTCACATTCAGCCCAGAAACCAAACACTGTCCAAAACAGGCAAAGAGAGCCTCTGCAGACGATGGTCCTGAGGGATAATGTGGCCAGGACAAGACATCAGAGTTCATGCAGCATCCATTAGAGACACTTCAGGAAGCAACAGGCTCTGGGGAACAGGGAACACTCCACAGCAGGGCAGTAAATGACCTCTTCTTCATAAGACCATTCCCCTCAAGAACAGGAGCTATAGCTGACCTTCCTAACACAAAGAAACAGAGACTGAGAAGAAAAACTCATCTTAAATGAAAGAATAGGATAACCAGAGTCAGAAATCTAAGTGAAACAGTAACATGCCTGATAAAATATTTAAAGCAATGATCATAAGGATACTCCCTGAACTTGAGAAAAGAACTGAAAACATAAGTGAGTCTTTTAAAGCAGAAATAAGGAAAACATAGCAGAGATAAAGGCTCAATGAATGAAATGAGAAACACACTTGATGGAATAAACAGCAGGCTGGAAGAAGCAGAGGAATGAATTACTAACCTAGAAAGCAGAGTAATGGAAAGTAATCAAGGTGAACAAGAAGGGAGAAAAAAGAATTATGCAAAACAAAAGTAGACTTAGGGGACTTAATGTTTCCATTAAATGTAATAACATTTGTATTATAGGAGAAGAAGAAGAAGGAGGAGGAGGAGGAGGGGGTGGAGGAGAAGGGGGAAAAGGAAAGGGGAAAGAGAGGAATGGGGGGGCATTTATTTGAAGAAATAATAAGAACTTTTTTTTAAATAAGAACATTTATTTGAAGAAATGATAGCTGAATATCCTAATCTAGAGAAGGAATCAGATATCCAGATCCAAGCTGCACAGAGAACCCCCAATAAATTAATAAAAAACAGATCCACACCAAGACATACAATTATCTTGGCAAAATATAGTGATAAAGAAAAACTTTAAAAGCAGAAGACAAAAGAAGACAGTAAGAAGGAAATCCCATAAAATGAGCGGAGGATTTTTCAGGAGAAACTTTTCAAGCCAGAAGGGAGTGGTATGATCTTTAAAGTGCTGCATGGGAAAAGTCTGCAGCCAAGAATACACTATCCAATAAGGCTATAATTCAGAATAGAGAAAGAGACAAAGAGCTCCCCAACAAACAAAAACTAAAGGAGCTCAGGATCACTAAACCAGCCCTGCAAGAAATATTAAAAAGGACTCTGAGTGAAAAGGAGAGACCAAAAGTGATAGTAGGAAGGTAGGAAACACAAAACAGTAAAAATGAGTATTTCTATAAAAAAAAATCAGTTATGTAACTCACAAAATAAAAGGATGTAAAATATGACAACATCTACCTAAACCTAGGGAGAAAAAAATTAATGAAGATAAGATGTGAGGAGGAGAGGAGTAATATTCTCCAGAATAGATCGCATATTACCCAACAAGATAAGTCCCAACAATTCAATATTGAAGTCATGCTATGCATTTTTTTCTGAACACAATGCTATGAAACTAGAAACCAACCACAGGAAAGAATCTGGGAAGAACACAACTACATGGAGGGTAAATAACATGCTACTAAGCAATAAATGAGTCAACCAGGAAATCAAAGAAGAAATTTAAAGATTTATTTATTTATTTGATAGACAGAGATCACAAGTAGGCAGAGAGGCAGGCAGAGAGAGAGGGAGAAGCAGGCTCCCCGCTGAGCAGAGAGCTCAAGGTGGGGCTCAATCCCAGGACCCCAGGACCATGACCAGAGCTGAAGGCAGAGGTTTTAACCCACAGAGCCACCCAGGCACCCCCAAAGAAGAAATTTTAAAAAGTAAATGGAGACAAATGAAAATGGAAACACAACAGTCCAAAACCTTTGGGATGCAACAAAAGCAATTCTAAGAGGAAAGCATATAGCAATACAGGCCTACCTCAAGAAACAAGAAAAATCTCAAATTGAAAACTAATCTCACATCTAAAGGAGGTAGAAAAAGAACAGCAAA